>JAJJMA010066714.1:0-10424 GCA_023529015.1 Papaver nudicaule
CTCTTCAGTTGTATCTTTTAATGTTACTACCTAGTTTAGATTTGTTGTTCTCTTCAGTTGTATCTTTTAATGTTACTGCCTTAGAGTTTAGATTTGTCTTTAGTCTGATTGACTGAAGGCTGGCTCACAGTGGTCTGGGATGATTTAACTTACCTTCTCTGCATTAGGTAAGTTATGAATGTTGGTCTGAAGCTTTTCATGGTACCCATTTCTCTTATGTTGGTCCTGGTACCCATTTCTCTAAGGTTCACATTAATGTATCTCTCTTTTATGCCATATGTCATTGGTCGGGTAATTTTGTTAAGTCGTTTTTCATTGCTCATTGCTCAATTTTCAATTAATGAGTTTGAGGCCTTGAACAAGTTAGTTCAACTCTTTACCACATTGTTGTTTCTCAAATGTTGTGCCTCCAGATATCATATCATATGATTTCTTTCATTTCCTGTGTTAAAATTTCTTGCAACAATGTTCTCAATTAGTGTCAGTCCCGTGTTCCATCCAAAACTAATTACATTTGAAATCAAATGAAGCAGGTAAAGGTTGAAGCACGGTTGCGAACTGCAGCTACAGGCAGAGCAGGAGGCCCTAGAGGCAGTATGGGTAACTGCACCCAGATGTTTTGTTGTTTTTTTTTTGAAGGAATGCACCCAAATGTTAGTGGTTACCTAGAATTCGTACTTGTCTTTATAGTATTTGAAATTTTGAACCCATTTTGTCTTTTGAGAATGAAAATGCAAGTGAAATGATAAACATACCTTGAGATACATATCCACGGCAGTGTAGAGCTTGTCGCCGCATAAACGAGCAGTTTTAGGCAACGCTTCAACGAGGGACAGGAAACCCTGCGCTGAGAGTTGATCTTCTCTAGCAACTGACACTAGGTAGTCATCTGCAAGTGAAGCAACCAGATACTGTACATTCTCGACGTTGAATTACTCGTAAAATATTTAACATAAGCTTTCACCACCTTAAACTGTTAGAACCGATACATCTTCAAACCACCATGTTATCCATGTCTATAGAGTCACTACCTCCAGGCATCTTTTCTTTATAATTCGTCGTTTCAGAATTGTGCATTCACCTTTGGAAATAGAACTCGCCTTCCAAGCTATTGATTCAGTACATCGTTTCTCGAGTTTCAAATCCTTAGGCAATGAAGGAATAGCCTCACAACTCTTTAATATCTGTTGTGTGTTTCCATGAAGAGAATATGATAAAGCTAAAGAAAGTTTATGTTTTCGAAATCAAGTTACCTTGTTCAAGTTACCTAATAAGAAGAGCAAAATTGATCGTTTTTTGTTTTCGACGGATTGGGAGGAGCACTTTCCTAATCTTATATTAAAGCGGCATGCGAGACCATTTTCGGATCATTTTCCTATTGAGTTTTGTTCTCATGTCACGGATTGGGAAGCTTGTCCATTTCGATTTCAATTAGCGTGGCTTGAAGATACTAACCTTATTTCTTTAATGAAAGAATGGTGGAAATCTTTTTCTTTTGTAGGTTCGGCGAGTGCGTGTTTCTCAATGAAGTTAAATGCGTTGAAAGAGAAATTGAAGGTGTGGACAAACAAATATTTGGAAGTATTGATCAAGCTTTTGATGTGGTGCTTGACAAGATTAAGGAATTTGATGACCTTGGTAATGAGAGAGATCTCACCGAGGTCGAAGAAGACATGCTTGTGACGGCTAAAGTGGAGTTTGAAACGGCACATAGGCGTAAAGAAATTTTGATTCGCCAAAAATCAAGAGTCAAATGGATTCGGGATGGTGATAGAAATACCAAACACTTTCATCGTTTGTTAAGGAGAAATAGAGCAAGAAACAATATCAACAACCTTCGTATCAATGGTAGATGTACCGGAAATAAAGAGGAGATCAAAAAAGGAATTGCTAATTATTTTGAGGAAGATTTCAAAGAAGTTTCTCATGATATACCAAGAATTAAAGATATGTGTTTAAAGCAAATTAATGAAGATGCTAGAAATTGGTTGGAAATGCCTTTTTGTGAAGATGAAGTTAAAAAAGCAATCCATGATTTGAGAGTAGATAGAGCTCCGGGTCCGGGTGGGTTCCCTATGAAGTTTTATGTTGAAAGTTGGGACTTTCTTAAAGATGATTTAATGAAGGTTTTTGAGGAATTTCATGACCATAATATTCTTGATATCTCCTTAAAGAACAATTTCATTGCTCTCATTCCGAAGAAGGTTGTTGTGGAGGAGGTCAAGGACTTTCGACCTATTAGTCTCATTGGAAGTGTTTATAAGATCATCTCCAAAGTTCTAGCGGAAAGATTAAAGGTATATCTTCCTATCTTAATTTCTCCATCTCAATCTAGCTTCATAAAGGGTCGTCAAATTCTAGATGGAGTATTGATAGCAAACGAATGCGTGGATTCTAGACTTCGCCAAAGTCAACCGGGGTTAGTTTGCAAGCTTGATTTTGAGAAGGTGTTCGATAATGTGAATTGGAAATTCTTAAATGACGTGCTATACAAAATGGGTTTTGGTGGTGTTTGGCGTGCTTGGATACGAAATTGTATATCTTATTCGAAATTTTCGGTTCTTGTGAATGGCACGGCTCATGGGTATTTTGGAAGCAATAAAGGACTCCGCCAAGGTGATCCACTTTCACCATTTCTTTTCACCATTATCGGAGAGGTGTTGAGTCATATATTGAGCAAGGCACAAGATGTTGGAAAATTTAGGGGTTCTCGGTGAAAAACGAGGGAACTAAAATCAACCACCTCCAATTCGCCGATGATACCATCGTTTTTCTTGATGCGAAACACGAGCAAGTGGATGATTCGATATCTACTCTTATGTTTTGAGATAACTTTGGGGTTGAAGATTAATTTCTCTAAAAGTTGTTTGTTTGGGATTTCTCTTGATGAAGATATTGATGGTTTCGCTAGTATGTTGGGGTGTAAAAAAGCTAATCTTCCAAGTATTTACCTTGGTCTTCCTTTGGGTGATAAAGTTAGGGGATCACAAAAGTGGGAGAAGATTATTGAATCATGTGCATCTAGACTATCTTTGTGGAATGGAAGGACGTTATCAAGGGGAGGTAAGTTGACTCTTATAAAAAGTGTTTTAGCTAGCTTGCTTATTTATTATCTATCAATCTTTCTTGCTCCATGCTCCATTACGGATAAGCTTGATAGAATAGTAAGAAAATTTTTGTGGGATGATGACTCTAATAAGAAACGAATTCATAATATTGGATGGTCCGTAGTGGTGAAGTCTAAAGAAGGTGGTGGTCTTGGGATTCGTAAGTCTAAGCATGTGAACTCGGCTCTTCTCAAGAAATGGTGGTGGAGATTCGGGATGGAAAAAAAAGCGCTTTGGAAAAAAATTATTGTAGAAAAATTTGGCGAGATTTCCACGGGTTAGGAAACCCTTCAACCCAAAGGGCCAAAGGGTGGTAGTTTGTGGTATGATATTTACAATGAGCTTGAAGATTTTAATAAACATATAAGATTCATAATCGGTGCGGGTAATGAAACTAGATTTTGGGAAGACTATTGGATTGGGGATGGCGTTTTGTGCAATAAATTTCCGTTAGCTTTTGAAGCTTCAAGGACCAAAGGGTGTGTAGTGGCTCGGTTGTATGAGATTTCAAGTGAAGGCATCAAGTGGAAGTTCATGTCTCGTGTTAGATACTCTCAAGCTATAATGAGGGAGGTTGCTTCGATAAACTCGTTGCTTGAATCGGTTAATATTCAAGAAGGAGTTTTAGACTCTAGATCTTGGATGGTGGAGGAAAGTAGTAAGTTGGAGACATACACGGTAAAGAATGGAGTTATTTCTCTTAGTGATTCGGGTGACTTGAATTACCCTAACGAGATTATTTGGAGTCGGTTATATCCCTATAAAATCAATTTTTTCCTATGGCTTTTATCCCATGAAAGGTTGATGACGAGCGACAATCTTATTAGAAGGGGTATGGATGTGAATAGGGTTTGTCGCTTTTGTGAGGAAGAAGATGAAACAACTAATCACTTGTTTTATGGTTGTTGGAGAACTAAAAGAATTTGGACATATTTTGTCGAAGGATGCAACTTCAATTGGAACTACAACATTCATGTCGCCACAACTATTCAATCTTGGAGTCATGATTGGGGTGATGAGCGGCTTAATCGTATTTGGAACAATCTTCCGGTAGCAATATGGTGGTGTGTTTGGAAGGAAAGGAATGCAAGGATCTTCAATAACAAGAAAAGAAATTTGGCAAGTATGATTAGAGATATCAAGCTTCAAGCCTATTTTCGGGTGAAATCTAACACTAAGATGCTTGGCTTGACGGCTAATACGGCTGTTTGCTTATAGGACTCGTTTTTCTCTTGTACTTCTTGAAAAGCCTTGCAAGTGAAAGCATTTTTTTCCCTTGGGTGACCGAATCCCCTTTCGGTTTCCTTTTTTTTTTTGTTCGGTTGTATTTATTGGTTGAGATACCCCCTTAAATACCTCTCTTTCAATGAATTTCTCCTTTTGACCGATCAAAAAAAAAAATTACCTTGTTCAAAATCTTCATTCATGTCTAAAAAATGCGCCGCGCAGTAGAGTAGTGCAACATCCAATGAAGTTATGGATCCTTTAAATTGACTACTTGAGTTGTTTCTTGACGGGGAAGGATCCTTTAACATTTTCGAATAGATCTCCAAAGTCCAAACACTAATTTGAAAATATCTCCATTTTAAAAAGGTTATAACAGTCATTTTACATGGTGCTCAGCGGCATCATTTGTACAAACTTTTTATCTAGCTGTGATAAATACTCTTTATGAGTCTTTCAAGAAGCGTATAGTCTCAACCAAAACACAAGTCCAAAGACAACCATTATTGCATAGATTTTAAGTACAATCCCATCTTGTTCCTGAGGGCTCCTCCACATTTTTCCAACTCACTAACTTGTATCTTCAGCTTCTCCATCTCATCCTTCATAAAAACAATCTCCTTTTGTGCCTTCACCCACCTTACTGATCTGGTCATATTTACCTGTTCTAAGAGTAGAAATTTAATCGTCACCTTCAAAGGCAACCGGTCGTTTCTCATCGCATGAGTTTTCTCTTCTGCCGATAGCTTATCGTATTCCATGAACTTACAAATACTGCTCCGTTCCTCTTCTGTCAATGTAGGGTGTGACTGCAAACCACAGGGCACATTTGTAGTTCCAATATTTTCCTCAAGGTGAAATTGATTACATCCATAATTTGGCTCATGTAAAACATTTTGTCAGGCCGAAAGACACAATACAGGACATGTCTAAGCTGTTTCAAGAAAATATGCAAAGTATTTGAAATTTTGAGAATGAAAATGCAAGTGAAATCATAAACATACCTTGAGATACATATCCACGGCAGTGTACAGTTTGTCGTCGCATGAACGGGCAGTTTTAGGCAACGCTTCAACGAGGGACAGGAAACTCTGCGCTGAGAGCTGTTCGTCTCTAGCAACTGACACTAGGTATTCATCTACAAGTGAAGCAACCAGATACATTCTCGACGTTGAATTACTCGTTAAAAAATTAGCATAAGCTTTCACCACCTTAGTGACTATGCCAACGTCGTAGACGCCTTGGTTATCTACGTAATTTCTTACCATGAGATCTTCTACGCGGCATTCTTCTAGCATCAAAGCCAGTCTATTTTCCATTCGTGTTGTTAACGCAGGATCAATCTCGAGCATTAAACCAACCTTCAGAAGGTGGAGTAAGAAGCTGTAAGACACTGAATTTTCCTCGACGGGAAGAATTTCAATTAAACTTCGGATTGTAACTCTCTGAACATCTTTTTCTTTTGAATCAAGCTCGTGTTTCAGCATCGCCGGGAGCCTCTTGGAAGCCCAGTATTCAATACATGATCCAACTGTTTTGAATCCCATTTTCTTCCTTTTGACTGCATTTATCAGCTCAACAAAGTGATCGATTCTAAGAACCGATACATCTTCAAACCACCATGTTTCCATATCTATAGAGTCACTACCTCCGGGCATCTTTGCTTTACAATTCATGGCTTCAGCATTGTGCATATTCTCACCTTTGGAAATAGAACTCACCTTCCAAGCTATTGATTCAGTACAGCGTTTCTCGAGTTTCAAATCCTTAGGCCATGAAGGAATAGCCTCACAACTCTTTAATATCTGAATTGTGTGTTTCCATGAAGAGAATATGATAAAGCTAAAGAAAGTTTCTGTTTTCGAGATCAAGTTACCTTGTTCAAAATCTTCATTCATGTCCAAAAAGTGCGCGGCACAGTAGAGTGGTGCAACATTAGTGACATTGAGATTGATCGGCAAGCCATAACAAAATCTTACTATTGATTCAAGCATAAGACTACCACCAGGGAGATTTTCAATATTGATGCTGAGAATAGAATTTGGTCCTCCACTGTCTCTTCTTTCAAACACCAGTTTGTTTATGTATACACTTTTTGAAACCATCGGCACCTAAACAATAGAAAGCCAAGAGTGAGTTCATTAGCACAACAAATTACAGGTTTGAGTTCGCAGTCACACCTTATGCAAGTGAAAGGTATTCTCTTCTACGTTTATGATTAGATCACTTGCAACGTTTGTCTGGATGAACCTGAAACGAATTCAACAACACATGCATCATTTTTCATTCTTATAACATGCATTTTCAGTAGGTGAGTGAGAGAGTACCATCTGTTTTTTCGTCTTTCCAGAAATGTTTTTCCAGCTGCACCTTGCTGATTCGAAGGAATAATGACACACTGGTTAACTTTACGGCGAGGTTCAGCTCGAGGCCGAGTATCTAGATTGAACATCCTGTTATTCTGAGAATCTTGATTGAACATCTTGCACTTGTCACTCACTGTGTGTTCATCATGATTAACCTATGATTCTGTAGCTGGAATACATGTACTACCAAAAAGACCTCCAAATGTCCTTTGCTACTGTATCTTGGTTTGAAAAATGATGGCTTCAAATTGGCCACGCCTGTTGTGTACTCCAAAATTAAGGAGGGGACAGCCTCTTTCAATTCTATCTTTCTCAAACAACTATCCGAAAGAAACATTTTCATGAAAATTCTCACAGGGGTGGATTGCATCAGAGTATCAGACCAATCTACCAGAAAAACAACCATAAAAAAATCTTACAAAAAACTAACTTTTGTAATCTACTTAACGTGTATTTCTATTAATAATTTCATTGCACTTAGAAGGCACTGAAATTTGTAGCTGTCCATAACAAGGTTAGCCAAAATAGCAAATGCATTGTCCAAGCAGCTACTCAACTCTTGTCACCCAAAAAGAAAAAAAAATCCAACTCTTCCCTGATTGGCAGCAACACTTTTTAAAGTACAAAACATTCCTTTTGTCTTGCATTTACAATAATGTTTAGACTTTAGACCAAGTAGAAGAATCAAATTTGTAGGTGGAAATAATAAAAACTCAAGCCCCACCAGCCATATCCATCTCTGTAACAACATCAACTCCTTTAAAAACCACACGCAATTTTCGCAGACATGATGTTTTCTTGTCATTCTTGCTGACCATACCAGTGACATGAATTACATCTTTGGCAGTTTTATCCATGAGATCAAAAAGTGGAAGACTTAGGTTGGACCGAGTCATCTCTTCTAATACTGGAGGAGCCTGCATGTACAGATTCTTGCCTCGGTGCGCGACACTAGCTTTTGCTAGAAGTAGCTTAGGGTGTTCCTCGACAAGTTCAATAAACTGTTCAAATACAATAACAAGCCGAGATAAGCAATAGCCAAGTGTGGTCTTTATTTACGAGCAGCGAGAAAACAATGACACAATGCTGATGCTAGTGAAACGCTGCTAAGAAAGCCAGTTTACGTAAAATAAATCAACCAAAAATATAGAACCTTTTGTAGTGTAATTGAAGTGTCCAGCTCAAGAAGAACGCCAGGACCACAAACAAGACAGTCCTTATCCCTGACAAACTCTGTCACTTTAGTGTGTAGGCCTTCAAGACCATTATACCTACACAAGATAAAAAGGACTGATAAATAAGGATGGTACACAAATTTCTGTAGAAGCAGTAAAATCCCACTAATGTGACTAAGGTGTCTTCTCTTGACCTGCAACAATACGCATACTTGGTTTTTAATATGCAAGAAATATGCAAAGATCATCTTCGTTTTCTGTTAGTCTTTTTGTTTTTGTTCTGTGTATTACTGTTGGATACAGATCATCTTCAGTGTAGACTATGACAAATTCATCAACAAAAAAAATATCCAAACTCAAAAACAAATGACAGGATTGGACATACGTTAGATAATTCGACAATGTTTTGCTGCATCCTGTTGCAAGTTTTAAGGCTTCCAGTGCACAGGCTGCTGAAATGATTGCATTTGTTGAGGCAATGGCTGGAATGATGTTCTTAACAACACCCTGTGGAGCAGCAGAAGAAGAAAAATAGTCCATATTAAGGAATGGCTTAAATATAGGAACAGAAAATCCTTTTTAATTGTTTGGTCACAAGTGACTTCTCCTTCAGTTCATTGTCTAAGGTGGCTTAGTGTTTTTTAACACAGAAAGCCAAACAGCAAGACAGACCAAGGAGAATAATATCATTTGAAAGGGAAATACGGAAGGAAATACCTGAGTAAGGGAGTATGTAACCCCAGGAATGCCGAAAAGCTCAGCTCTCTTGGTAGCCTGTGCAGGATGTTAACATGGGTAAGTTGAAGAACGAGAAGAATAACGTTGATAAATATATCATCACGCATGTTACTAACCTCTGAATAAATCCACTGCATATGTTCAGGGTCATCTGCATCGAACGCCTTCCCACTGTGTACCTGGAACACGTATTTATCGTAAGGCACTGACAGAACTTAAAGACGCTCCAACAAAATATTGAACGAGAGAGAGAGAGAGTCTATTTTACGTTACCTCATCCCATTTAATCAAATGAGCATATTCAATGCAGTGAGCAGCGGTTCTAGGGGTTTCCGCTAATGTACATAAAGGGAATTTAACTTGAGGAGGAAACAGCCAAATGGTACACTCAAAGCATGGCGTGACACCCGGCATAATAACCCTTGCATGACCTTTAAAACCTTCAGTTCCCCCATCAACCATAGGTTTCATGGTCTCTTGAAGTGGATTGTCTTCAGAGTCATATTCTAGATTAACCATAACCAAGGAGACAACACATTAACTCAAGGTAATATACACAGAATAGGTAACTGTAAACAAGCGTAATTTGAAGATTCATGACAAGAAGACATAAATATCTGAATACCACTGAAAGTTCCTGTGTTCATTCCTAGGAAAGAAGTATAGTAGACATACCTAGAAAGCTACATGCTACAGAATTTATGTAGCTCCGAGCCTCAATAGAATCCAGACCAAGGGCAATAATGTTGAAATCGTTATAAAAGTCAATTTCTTTATCTTCAATTCGACAAAAATGTGGGACAATGTTCACACCACTGACTCTTTCCATGACGCGTTGTGCTGCTACCTCAGCCTTTGGCTTTCCTACATCTTGAAGCCTACACAAACATTCATAATTAACACCAAGAGAAATGTGATATGCAACTTCAATCCACTTACACACTCACTCACGCATGCAGAACTGAACACATTAACTGAAATACTGAAGCGAAAATCAACTAGTCCATAGCTCATTAGTTAGTGAAACTGTCCCCATTATCACTGAACAAATTCAAGTTCAAATAGTAAAAACACAAATAAAGCACTAACTAGCAAACCAATTGAAATTCAAATTCAAAATACCAACAACACTACTCTTGAAGACACCCCTTATTAACAACAACACTGGCCCATAAACCAACAAGAGCTACGTCCATTCTACTTTCAAGTATCAATAAACCCAGACAATCTGTGCCAGTTTAAGGACAACAATGTTTAGTTCTCTGATTCATTCAATTCTAGGGTTTCTATCCTAAAAAAATAATTAGGGTTTATACAAGAGTAATGTATATTCAGTATTCAGAATGTGTTACCTGAATAGGAATTGACGATTGAGATTAGTAACTTCAATACGATCCATATCAATAACATCCAAGTTTCTGAATCCAGATAATGCGAAATCTTTCAAAAGCTCACAACCTAATCCACCTGCTCCTACTACTAATACCCTTGCATATTCTTGTAGATCATTCCTCAACTATAAACGACAACAACAATACCACAGTTAATTAAAACTGTAAACCTAAAAAATCCAGACAAGAAAAAGAAGGGATTTAGAGTAGACGAGATTACCTGAGGACCAGGTTCGAAGTTCTCGTTAACGAGGTTACCAGGTCTTAACAGAAGCTTATCAAGGTCTCTCCATCTACCATTACTCTCGAAATTAGGGTTCGCCATGGATTCTCTTTTCTTCTAGCAGAAACCCTAACGAAGAAGACGATCTCTCTCTCTCTGGCTCGTTCTGGCTGTCTGTGTAGCTTAAGTTTGACGCTCTG
>JAJJMA010066760.1:0-10216 GCA_023529015.1 Papaver nudicaule
GTCCTCTTCGGTGTCTTCATCATCCACGTCCTCGACGGAAACATTCGAAGGCGCGGTTACCCCTTTTCCGGCGGCCCGAGTCGCGTACCTCCTCGAGCTCACTAGCTTCGAGGCAACAGTCTTCACAATTTCTTTACCCAAACCACCAGTAGCAACCTTCACACGATTATGATCGCACAAAGAAAACTCCATCACACCATCATTACCAGAAATCACCTCATTCAGCTGAAAAGTAGTCAGTTTGTCAGGTTCTAAATAGAGGCAGGTATTCATACCCATTGCATAACTGAGGCACGTTGTGTTTATCACCTGACCACTCGCCCCCTTTCCAGCGTTAGTCGGCTTCGAGGGTCTCTTTCTTTTCTTCAGATCAGCAACCTGCCCTTGATCCTGTTGTTTTTTCAGTCTCTCTTGCTCCTCTTTCTGAAGAAAGGAAAAATTACAATAGGGAAATGATTAATAGAAACGTTTAAAGAGAAAACAATCTTATTATACCTTCGCTTTATAAGCAGCGATCCTTTCCTGGTATTTCTTTCGCTCCTCTTTGGAGAAATGTATATTGTAGAACTCGACAACAGGGAGATTATGTCCATCTTCAAAACCCGTCCGTTCAATCTTACCTTCCTCATCAGCATAGCCAAAGAAAATTGGACCCTCGATGAGCACATGCTTCGAGAACCACACTTCATGGCTGGAGTGGCGATGAAGTGACTTCAAGTTAGACCCAGAAGGGTCCACATCGCCCAGAACATGCTTGGAGTGGGGCACCTTGCCGAGGCTCACACTCCAAAGAGCTATTTTCTTGAGCAAATTCTTCTCTGCTCTATAATGCTTAAAAAAATTTCAGCAGTCCAGAAGCTCGGAGGATGATCTGGATCTTCGGGAAGCTTCTCATAATAATACGACTTGCCCTCCGAACGAGCCACCCACTCACGAATAACTCGAATAGAATTTCCATTTAACTACATTGCACCACAAGGAGGAGAAATCTGGGAGTAAATCTCGTAAAATAGGGGATTTGCAGGATTATACAAAGGGATGGGAAGTCCGGCGCTGAGCTGCTCGCCGGAAACAATAACCTTCTTGTCATTACAGTTATTTGCAGAAATAAGCTCAGGGGACAAGTTAACCCCTTTACCAAGGCTTTTACAGAGAAAAAGATCTATTTTGAAACCATAAATCCCGGCCCTTTCTTCCCAACTAAGATGCTGAGGATCAACCATCTTCCGGGGAAAGGTACCACCGGCCAGAACATTCTTCTTGGGAGCCTAGTCACAAACAGAAGAAGTCAGAAAGAATAAAAGGCAGCATGAATCAAAGAAATGAGAAAACAGCAGAAGAAAATCAACAAGCTTACCATGATTAAGAAATATACCACGAAAGGACACGACGGAGAAAAGCTTCAGAAACTAAAAAATTCAGAAGGCGGCGAGAAGTTTAAAAGGAGGGAAGAGGAAGAAGAGAGAAAAAGAGGGCGAACGAGTTTCAATAAGAGAGGCGTGGAACCGACGCAGCAGGTAAAAGGTAGAGAAAGAGATGGTTTCGAAAAACCATTAAAGCAACGTGTGTCAGTTGGGGAAACTAAATGCTAGACACGTGTCGAGGAAGGTGAAGCACCAGAAGTTTTCTTCTCCGAATCTCGTCGATCTTCGAACAAGAAAAGAGGCAAACTGTGGAGGGTAAAGCACCCTCGGGACGCGTGTCCAGATCAGGAAGGCTTAGCCTAACCCAAAGGTATCATGATCTTGCCTCGGATAAGACCGAAGAGTTAACTCGAACAAGAGCTCGGCAAGAGAAGACTCGTACTGACAGTTCGAGGGAAATGATACGAAGCCATCTTCGGAGAGAACTTACCGAAGGCACCGCCTTACTCGACAAACTCTGACATCCCCACAATTGAGTAGTTTGTCTTATTAGCTGTAAACCACTTCAGACTCGGCCTATATAAGGCGAGCTCAAGATTCATTGTAAGGGTTGGATTTTTGGTGTACATTAAGTTGTGAGAGTGAGATTAGGTTAGATCCTCCTCAAACCTCTCAGCATCACATCCATGTACTGTTTAGCATGAAATATAATTTATAGTTTGCTCATAATATTATTGTTTCTTATATTGATTAGCTTCGGTGTTGTTCTTATTCTCTTCGCACTCATGTATGAGACGTATGTTGCTTGTGTGGCCATATTTAGACTAATAGATCTGATGGATGTCGGGTATGAAGTACTTATGCAGATTTCATACTCACACAGTTTGGCGCTAAAAACATGGACTGATTAAAATAACTTAGGGTTTGCCTGTGATTCATGGTTTTCAAATTCTTTGGGGAAATTTTTTCTAGGGGTTTTCAAGCCTTTTCTTTAAACTTTATATTTATTATGAGCTCCGCCACTTTGGGTGTCTAAAGATCTTAAAAACTTTAGCGCGGTCAAGGATTTTTGAACAAATCATCAACATGATAAGATTGATGCTTCTTCAAGGAATCCAAGCTTTGAAGTGCAGAAATCCAATCTGGCACAAAATGCATTTCCCGGTGAAAGCTCACCAAAAAACAGTACTAAACAGGGTTTTGACAAAAAAAAGGAAAGAATCCAAAAGGCCCTACAAACACAATATGGTTAGAGGTACTGTACATATCAGACCACTAGGACACAATGACAACTGTGGACCTCACTTGTTGGCTGCATCTTGTAGGATCAATTGCACAATAGGAAGACGCCAAAGCAGACCATCAAAATGAAATTGCAGGACGAAACCCCGATGCAAAGTGCCCATTGCAACTCAATGGTTCATTCGAGGAAAAGTATTAGCTCGCGAAACAGCATTACTGGAAGGATTCACAAGAGAGATGAAGATGGGAAGGAGATAATGATTGTTGTTGAGGCAAGGAAATTCGAACCATGGCAATTGGAACCAATATTTTATTCAACAGATGACCTTCCCGAGGAGGGCCCGAGCAACACTCCCCTAGTAATAACTATAAACATAAATGGAGAGTCATTGCCAAAGATATTGGTCGATCGAGGGAGTTCTGTCGACGTCCTTTTCAGGATGGCGTACAGGAAATTCTACCACAATACCTCGCTGATACCTTCGGATTATACCATCTATGGATTCAACGGGAGAGATTCGAAGCCAAAGGGTGACGTCTCGTTGCCAATCTACGTAAGCTCGATGAAGCTGCAAACCACATTTTGTGTCCTGGACATAGAGTCACCATACAACGCAATCTTGGGACGACCATGGCTGCACGGGATCTTGGGAGTACCCTCTACGCTACATCAGAAACTCAGATTCCCAACTCCTACAGGTATAGGTGAAATCAAAGGCGAAACCATGAAGTCAAATGCATGTCACGAGAAGGACGTCGAGCAAAGAAGATACGCAAGACGCAATCGAAGGGAGCGGCATAAACAACAAAAGGCAGAAATGATCGAAAAAGAAATCAACCAAGTAATCAAAGGAGACAAGGGAGCAATCACAAAGGAAGCCCCGAAGGATCCCAGTGCAATGAACGAAGAAACACCAAACTTTACCCCGACAGAGCCTATTGAGGACGTAAACATTGGAACTAACGAGGAACCAAAAATTGTAAAAATTGGAACATTAATGAAACATGAACAACGTGCGGAATTGGAAAGCTTACTAAAGGAATACGCGGATGTTTTCGCCTGGAGAATGAGCGAGATGCCGGGATCGACCCCAGCTTAGCATGTCACCACTTAGACATAAACCCTTCTGTACGACCATTCAAGCAGAGACCAAGAAAGCTAGCAGATGTATACCAGGCGGCAGTGGAATCGGAGCTCAACAAGATGATCGCGACAAGAATAATCAAGAAAATACAATATGCAGACTGGATCTCAAATATGGTCATCGTCCCGAAGAAAAACAAGGGAGTGCGAATTTGCATCGATTTTAACACTCTAAACAAGGCATGTTCTAAGAATCCACACCCACTTCCCAGCATAGACCAAATGGTAGATGCAACAGCAGGTCATGAGTTATTAAGTTTCATGGATGGTTACTCTGGGTATAACCATATTCCTTTAGCAGAAGAAGATCAAAAGCACACGACATTCCTAACATCCAATGGGTTATATGGTTACACAAGAATGTCGTTTGGATTAAAGAATGCCGGTGCTACGTATCAAAAAGCCATGGAGAACATCTTTCGCCCCTGGTTGAAGAAGACTGTTGAGGCATATGTAGACGACATGCTAGTAAAGAGCAAGAGGGCAGAAACTCATATTGAAGATCTACGAGAGATACTGGAAAAGATGCGCCAAATTAATATGAAAATCAACCCTGCAAAGTGCATCTTCGGAGTTACCTCGGGAAAGTTTTTAGGATACGTCGTCACAAAGACCGGCATCGAAGCAGACCCATTGAAGGTACAGGCAATCCGAGAAATGCCATCGCCCACAACTGTGGAAGACGTGCAAGCCCTAAATAGAAGATTGACAGCTCTTAGCAGATTCATCGCCCGATCCTTGGACAGGTGTAAAAATTTCTTTAGCATCTTGAAAAAAGGGGAAAAATTCATATGGACAAATGAGAGGGAGGCTGCGTTCCAAGGAATCAAAAATTATTTAACAAGCTTACCAGCTCTACAACGCCCTGAAAAAGACGTAGATTTGAGGCTCTACATCGTGGCCAACTCGGATGCCATCAGTGCAGTGCTCGTAACTACTAGAGAAGAAGCTCAGCAACACATCATCCACTATCAGCAAGAGCTAGCCCGAGGGTACAACAAAAAAGTCGTCGAAAGAGAATTCCAACCTGGCGAGCTGGTATTACGAGAGATCCCACCTTACCAAAAGGGAAATGCAGGGAAGCTAGAACCAATCTGGGAAGGGCCATTCAAAATAAAGCAAGTAGCGGGAAAAGGCGCATACAAGTTAATCGACGAAAAAGACGGAACATGGCTAGGCAATGCATGGAATGCAAAGTATATAAGGAAATACTACACGTAAAAATGTACCTGTACCCTTGTTTAAAAGAATTATTTTCAAACCTCGAACAACTGTGTCTCGAATCAAACTCCAAATCCTGCTAAGACAGACGAAAGTCCTACTTGGATGGGCACATCTCCAAAGGCTTTTGACGCCATATAAAGCAAACAGACCATGACGCCATATCTCCCCTAGTGCACCGACGCAATGAAATTAAAAGGCCTTAACGCCAAGGCCCAGACGCCAAAAACATAAAAAGACCTCGAATAGCAGGCACATAGCTGATATTCATATAAGCCGTAAGGGCCCTACGAGCTATATGACACAGTCTTATACCCACAAGACACCCCGTTAGCGGTGGGTACTTTGCATCTAATCTATATAAGCCGATGACGCATTAGGACCCACTACCACACGACCATGAGGACCTCTCTTTCTGAGGCGTCGAGGGGACGATAAATGGGATTAACATCTACCTTTAAAGGCGGATGGAACCCCGAGGCAGCTAATTTGCTTACATTCACGGGAATGATAAATGAATTACGCAGCCGAGGGACCTCCTCTAAAAAACCGAAACATAGCCTCGAGGAGGGGCTGCCGAGAAACAGAGGGATCGAATTCTAGGCCGTGATAGGAGAATAGTACCATGTCTAAGCTCCAGCCTTGACCGACACTCCCCCATTGTGTTACTTTATTATAGAGGCAAAAGCATAGCAGCTACCCACCATAAGTTCCCTACTTTACTTGGGGTAAATAGATCATCAGAACATCACCATGTTCTCTCGGAGGATACTTGATATCCTCGATATACTGAGGCAAAATGGGTACCTATGACCTCGATAGCCAGTGTTTGCTTGAAACCAGTGAGAGTAGCTCAAAGCCTTTGGGAAGGGTGATCTGTAAGCCCCCACTAGCTTGGTTTACTATCTCATACATTGAAGTAAGCCCCGAAATTGCACCTCGAGTAACTATAGGAACCTAGAATGTCGCAAGGACAACTTCGCGTCTAATCACAAGTTGTTCAATAAACAGTTTATACTAGAGAAAAGTTTGCAAACACAACAGCTTCATGGCACAAAAAGGAAACAAGAAACAATAATACATAATTCACAGGAGACACACCAAAACTAGACTTGCAAGCCACATGCAATACATACGCAACAAGAGATGAAAAGCACAAAAAGATAGCAGAAGGGATGTAACATCTTCTACATAGTATCTTCGACAACCTCCTTAACGTCGGCATCATCAACCTTGTGAACATCCTCGGGGTCATTCATTGCAATCGGATTAACAGATTCACCACCATCCTTCATATTGGAATTAACAACTTCGGGAATGCTATCCATGTTAATCTTAACAGCTCGACCGTCAGCTTCGGCACCCCTTCCAGCCTCATTACCAGAAGTTTCGACAGAATCCTTCAAGGATTCCTTAGTCGACTCTTTGGTACCAATATTTTCACCATGGTCCTCTTTCTTCTTTTCCACCCTACCATCACCTCCCTCATTCTGCTCCTCGCCCTCTGGCTGTTTATTACCAGAATCCTCCACCAATTCATCTTCCCCTCCCACATTCTCATCATCACCATCAACATCAACATCTTCACTACCCATTTCTTCAACCTCCTCAATCCCAGCATTCTCCTCTAGTAGCTGCGCTACTATGTCCCGAACATCTTGAGCAGAAACTAGTTCTTTATCAGAATCTAGTGAAGCATCAGGATCATTCACACCTAGGCGATAAAAAGGAGGCCGCATTCCGATTCCCTAAACAAATACCGAGCATGCATACGGCTGAACAAAGCTTTCCGTTCAGCCTCTCCCTCGATATGTTGTTTAAGTTTCAAAACCTCCTCATTAAGAAGTTTCATCTCGCCATCCTTTTCCTCTCGACTATTCCGCAGCAGCCCAAGCTCATTATCTTTACTCTTCAGCTGTGCATCCAGCCTCGAAGCCAGCTCGCTCTGAGTCTTATTGTTTCCAGAAAGGGAGTCTCGTTCACCAACAACTTTTTCGAGCTGCTTTCCCAAGTCTTTCACGTCACCTGATAGTATGCAAAATAAAGAGCATCAATTACAGTGCTCCAACAAAAAGATCCCGAAAATTTCGATAGCTAAGCACTATCTCACCTCTACTCTTCTCGAGATCTTGCAAAAGGCTACCATTCTCCTGCTGTAAACGAAGTACTTCTTGATCAAGACGGGTAATCTCAAACCCTTGAGCGCGAGATAACTCCACCAAAAACATCCCATGATGGTGATACTATCACAATAAAGCATCACACAATTAGGTAAGCAAACGACAACACATAACGGACCAGTGAAGACACACTTACAGCTTCGAGGAATGCTTGGTGCTTAGTCCACGCCGAGGCAAGAGTACGTCTATCCCAAGAACCAGAAAAGGCCTGAGAAATAAATTTGGCAACAGAAGGGTCGAGCTGATGATTCTGAGGATCTTTAGCATACGCCTTCAGATGATTGGCAATATCTTCAGCATAAGGACCAGGGAGGGAACTCCGCTCTACAAACTTTTGAACCTCCTGCTCAGGACAGGCTCTCTGCACGAAGCTAGTAGGAACCGAGGGGCCACCCAAAGAAGGCTGGGACTACTGACCCAACGAAGCACTAACCAAACGATCATTTGAACCATACACGTCCAACTTCATACCAGATTGGTGAAGGTTGGATTCAAAATCAGCGGTACTGACATCAAGAAAAGCTTAGGCAGTGGATTCCTTGGTCGGTACGGCATCGCTAGGACCCAACTTCGGAGAAGAGCTTCGGGAAGTCTATTCGGAGATAGGACCTTTCTTGCCCCTCTTCAAGGGAGGAATATTCTCGTCCTCTTCGGTGTCTTCATCATCCACGTCCTCGACGGAAACATTCGAAGGCGCGGTTACCCCTTTTCCGGCGGCCCGAGTCGCGTACCTCCTCGAGCTCACTAGCTTCGAGGCAACAGTCTTCACAATTTCTTTACCCAAACCACCAGTAGCAACCTTCACACGATTATGATCGCACAAAGAAAACTCCATCACACCATCATTACCAGAAATCACCTCATTCAGCTGAAAAGTAGTCAGTTTGTCAGGTTCTAAATAGAGGCAGGTATTCATACCCATTGCATAACTGAGGCACGTTGTGTTTATCACCTGACCACTCGCCCCCTTTCCAGCGTTAGTCGGCTTCGAGGGTCTCTTTCTTTTCTTCAGATCAGCAACCTGCCCTTGATCCTGTTGTTTTTTCAGTCTCTCTTGCTCCTCTTTCTGAAGAAAGGAAAAATTACAATAGGGAAATGATTAATAGAAACGTTTAAAGAGAAAACAATCTTATTATACCTTCGCTTTATAAGCAGCGATCCTTTCCTGGTATTTCTTTCGCTCCTCTTTGGAGAAATGTATATTGTAGAACTCGACAACAGGGAGATTATGTCCATCTTCAAAACCCGTCCGTTCAATCTTACCTTCCTCATCAGCATAGCCAAAGAAAATTGGACCCTCGATGAGCACATGCTTCGAGAACCACACTTCATGGCTGGAGTGGCGATGAAGTGACTTCAAGTTAGACCCAGAAGGGTCCACATCGCCCAGAACATGCTTGGAGTGGGGCACCTTGCCGAGGCTCACACTCCAAAGAGCTATTTTCTTGAGCAAATTCTTCTCTGCTCTATAATGCTTAAAAAAATTTCAGCAGTCCAGAAGCTCGGAGGATGATCTGGATCTTCGGGAAGCTTCTCATAATAATACGACTTGCCCTCCGAACGAGCCACCCACTCACGAATAACTCGAATAGAATTTCCATTTAACTACATTGCACCACAAGGAGGAGAAATCTGGGAGTAAATCTCGTAAAATAGGGGATTTGCAGGATTATACAAAGGGATGGGAAGTCCGGCGCTGAGCTGCTCGCCGGAAACAATAACCTTCTTGTCATTACAGTTATTTGCAGAAATAAGCTCAGGGGACAAGTTAACCCCTTTACCAAGGCTTTTACAGAGAAAAAGATCTATTTTGAAACCATAAATCCCGGCCCTTTCTTCCCAACTAAGATGCTGAGGATCAACCATCTTCCGGGGAAAGGTACCACCGGCCAGAACATTCTTCTTGGGAGCCTAGTCACAAACAGAAGAAGTCAGAAAGAATAAAAGGCAGCATGAATCAAAGAAATGAGAAAACAGCAGAAGAAAATCAACAAGCTTACCATGATTAAGAAATATACCACGAAAGGACACGACGGAGAAAAGCTTCAGAAACTAAAAAATTCAGAAGGCGGCGAGAAGTTTAAAAGGAGGGAAGAGGAAGAAGAGAGAAAAAGAGGGCGAACGAGTTTCAATAAGAGAGGCGTGGAACCGACGCAGCAGGTAAAAGGTAGAGAAAGAGATGGTTTCGAAAAACCATTAAAGCAACGTGTGTCAGTTGGGGAAACTAAATGCTAGACACGTGTCGAGGAAGGTGAAGCACCAGAAGTTTTCTTCTCCGAATCTCGTCGATCTTCGAACAAGAAAAGAGGCAAACTGTGGAGGGTAAAGCACCCTCGGGACGCGTGTCCAGATCAGGAAGGCTTAGCCTAACCCAAAGGTATCATGATCTTGCCTCGGATAAGACCGAAGAGTTAACTCGAACAAGAGCTCGGCAAGAGAAGACTCGTACTGACAGTTCGAGGGAAATGATACGAAGCCATCTTCGGAGAGAACTTACCGAAGGCACCGCCTTACTCGACAAACTCTGACATCCCCACAATTGAGTAGTTTGTCTTATTAGCTGTAAACCACTTCAGACTCGGCCTATATAAGGCGAGCTCAAGATTCATTGTAAGGGTTGGATTTTTGGTGTACATTAAGTTGTGAGAGTGAGATTAGGTTAGATCCTCCTCAAACCTCTCAGCATCACATCCATGTACTGTTTAGCATGAAATATAATTTATAGTTTGCTCATAATATTATTGTTTCTTATATTGATTAGCTTCGGTGTTGTTCTTATTCTCTTCGCACTCATGTATGAGACGTATGTTGCTTGTGTGGCCATATTTAGACTAATAGATCTGATGGATGTCGGGTATGAAGTACTTATGCAGATTTCATACTCACACAGTTTGGCGCTAAAAACATGGACTGATTAAAATAACTTAGGGTTTGCCTGTGATTCATGGTTTTCAAATTCTTTGGGGAAATTTTTTCTAGGGGTTTTCAAGCCTTTTCTTTAAACTTTATATTTATTATGAGCTCCGCCACTTTGGGTGTCTAAAGATCTTAAAAACTTTAGCGCG
>JAJJMA010066770.1:0-15330 GCA_023529015.1 Papaver nudicaule
TCTGACACCACCACGATTGAGTAGTCTGTCTTATTAGCTGTAACCACTCACACTCAGCCTATGTAAGGAGAGCTCGAGAAACATTGTGGGGGTGGGATTTTTGGGTGTAACCTAAGTGGTGTGAGTGAGATTAGGTCTGTAACTCCTTAGGATCATATCCATGTATTAGTTTGGCAGAAATAAAATTCATAGTTATACTTATCTTTGTTATCTGTTATGAAAAGATCTTCGGTATTAATCTTATGGTCTTCGTACTATGCATTATGCTCAGATCATCTTTGATTTGGTTAAGATTTGATTGTTGTAGAGTATAAAGTACCTATGCAGATTTTATACTCACACAGTTTCTCTGTAATTCGATGTCGATTTTTCGTTGGCCTTTTTGTTGGCTTCGATTAGTTTTATCTTCATCCTTTTGTAATTTCTCATAGTGCTTTGAATTTTTCAGCTCTTACTGTTTCCTCTTCCGTCGGATCTCTTCTTTCTAATATATTATCTTCTTTTTCTACCTCGATGACCTCGTTGTTTTCCTGCTTCGAAAATCCATTCTGATCTGGGTCCAAGTCTTCGACTTCCACATGCTCTTCCACTCTTCGATCCTTATTTTGTACGGTGCTCCCCATTTCTGGTGAAATTCCTTTACTAATATATCTTGTGTTATGGTGCCTCGATGAACCCGTTCCTTGGTATCTGATTCGATGTCATGGTGACAATGACTCGTAAAAAGTAACAAACCCATGAGGTCCAAGGCGGCTGTGTCAGCGTATTATTGTTCTGTTATGCATACTAGCGGTTATAATAGAATTCTGACATGCAAAAGTTTAGGGTGCTTTTTTATTTTTTGTACGATCCAATGAAATTCTCAAGGTTTCTGACGTTATGAGTTTTGTGTCTTCTTTCCTTAACAAACCTGATTCTCCCAGATATGCCTTCCAAAAATGGAGGTTCTAGGGGATCCTTTCTTTACCAACTTACCATAAAGGGTCATGTCTAAAAAAGTGCTTTCTTACTTTCCTAAAATATCTTTGGAGAGATAAAACCCTAAAAGAACCCTTATTAGACCATTTTAGCAGAATGAGGATAAAGAGGATCTAAGGGTATTTTACGTAATTATGATGAACTCGAGATCAAAACAAATTTTTCAAAAAAAATTTGAGTACAAATTTTTTCATTCTTTTTTCCATGAAAAGATCTTTTAAAAAAGTGAGTGGATCTTGATTAGATCTTTGTGTTTCAAAGCTTGAATTCCTTGAAAAACCTCGATCTATAGATATAGTGATTTGCTCGAAATCCCTTTAGCATTCTAAAGCTCAAAATCTATATACTTAAGGTGGTGGAGTTGTTTTGAGTAAAAAGTGGAAAGATTAAGTAAAAGAACTTGAAAATCCCAGGAAAAAAATTTCTGAAAATTTCTGAAAAACCAACAAAGCATAAGCAGACCTGTCATTTTAATCAGTCCCTGTTTCTAGCGCCAAACTGTGTCGGTAGAAAATCTGAATAGAGATCTATACCCAACAACTATTAGATAAAACTATAAGTAGGAAGATTAGGGTGTTGCTTTAGTATAAAATCATCCACCGAGGTGCTATCAAGAACTTACTCGATGGCCAAAAGACATGCCGAAATCAAAAGGATAAAGAGTAAAGATCTAATACTTTATTGAACATAAAAATATTTCTGATACTAATTCTACATGGATTATGATCCTCAAGACCAGAGGAGATTAAACATTACTTACTAACCTATTCTCTCGCAAAGGGTCTTTAGCCTTACCAAAAATCCAACCCCTACTACTGAGCTCGAGCTCGCCTTTTATAATGCGAGATACAATGGTGGAAGACAACTAATAAGACAAAGTACACAATCGTGGGTGTCAAAGGTAGTCGCGTAAGTCGGTGCTTATTCGATTTGGCATCGAGGTTAGAGCTGATTTTCATTCTTCGATCTCTTTGATAATTTCTTCGATTGCTTCCTGATCCTCGCCACTTAATATTTCTTCTATGACACCATCCTATTCGAGGAGGGATTTAAGCGATGGACTTTTCAGCCTCGAGTTGTTTCTTCTTCTATTGTATCCTTCCTCTAGGATGTCGACACGTGGCTCAATGGATTTACCCTCTACACATGTGTTGTATCCAGATTCAGACACGTGTAATATGTTTCACTGATGTTAGGACATAGATAGTCATTGTTAACTTTGTTAAGGTTAATACGTAGAAGCACCACTTTAGTAACAGAAAGTTAATACAGGTTAGGTCAACTGTTTGACCGGATGGTCAGCGTCAAATCGAGGTACCAATACTTAATATCCGAAATGTTGGGTACCAACGCTATGTGTTAGACATTTGTTGAGTACCATACATTAAATAGCTCAAGAAATAACCCTATCAACTTATTATAACACACCATGTTTATCAACAACTTCTGCACACTACCATCAACACACCACCACTCCATGGGATGGTCCTTTTCAAGAACCACGATTAAAGTCTACATAAATGACGCAATAAAAGGCTTACCAGGCATGAGAGTGCAAGTATTTTATATTGGAACTACTTAAGAATGACTCTTAAAGTGATAACACCACAATTGGACGTTATAATTGCACTACTGACCGGAACATGAACACTCCTCCAAGCAAATTGAAATCTCGAGCGACACAACAAAAATGGAACCATGTAGTTCTTGAAGCAAATTTACTCTCACTGATGCAATTTGTACAAGAAATGCAACACCACTTTGGTGTCTCACTTGCATGATACTTGAACTCACAAAAATACTACAACAAGTATTTCATTAGGATATCAACCACACACGCCGAGAAGCAAACCAGGGAGAAAACAATTCAGAAAACTATGCAATCCCTATTCAGCTCTACGCAAATAATAATCTACCTTCTACAAAGAATTGTATCAACTCATCTAAATATTTTAACTTAGTAATTCGTAAACCTGCCTACGTAATGTTCGTGTGTAATGTTTACTTGACGAATCATATTCTTTAAAAAGAAACTTACACTTTCGACATAACCTTAAACAATACCTGTATTTATCGTTAAACGTCCAAATTTCTGTTGAGAGGTGAGAAGTAGTCTATCAAAATTTAATATTCATCTTAAAAATACCTAAGAACGACTCTTATATATAGCAATAACAATTGCACTACTGGCCTGCACATGGTCGTTCCTCCTAGCAACTTGAAGTCTCGAACAACATGTCAACAATACTGTAACCGTATACTTCTTAAAGCAGATTCACTCTCAGTGTTGCAATTTGTACATGGAAAAGCAACACCAAATTGGTATCTCACATGCATGATATGTGAACTCACGAAACTACCACAACGTATACCTAATCATGCTATCACCCACACACACAAAGAAGAAAATCCGGGAGCATACAATCCCAAAATCCATGCAATCCCCAGTCAGCTCCAAGCAAATAATAATCCACATAATTACTTGTAGGACCATACTTGCACAGGTTTTCAACAAAGAATTGTATTAGCTGATGATGTTAATGTTATAAACTAGTAAAGCTACCTACAAAATGTTCGGATGTATTGTTTACTTAACGAATCATTCTTAAAAAAAAAATCTTTCACTTTCGACATAACGGTAAACGGTGACTGTATATATCGTTAAATGCAAAATTTCTGATGAGAGTATATTAAGAAAAATAGACTATCAAAACTTAGTTTTAAATTAGTTTTTATTTGATCTCGAAGAATTTTTAACACTGACCATGTCATCAAAATAAGACAGATTTAATCTTTAGAAATTCAGATTAGAAAACTTGTAAGCTTAAGAAGAAATGAGGATTAGGTATTAGAGACTTGAGGACTGTGAATAAATGCTTATTAGCTAAGTGGCATTGGAGATGTACACATGAGAAAAATGTTCTATGGAAGAAGATAATCAGTGAGAAGACTAAGTCAAGGGATGATTTTTCCGATTCATGCTCATTTTAAACAACCAATTGAGAGAAGTATGTGGCAAAAGATAGACAATGTGAAAGAATATTTTTACAGTTGTGTTGATTTTCAGATTCCAGCATGATTGGTGGTTACGGAAGAACTGTTTATCAAACAAGGATCCAATACTTTTTAAAATCAGTTGTTAGAAGAATGCTAGTGTTGCAAATATGAAGACGTAATGGATGGAAATTTGTGCTCATAAGAGGTTTACATCTAGCAAAAAGCATAAATCTGTTAGAGTTGAAGTATGATTTGAGACAGGTGAATTTACATGGTGGAGTTGAGGAGGTAAAAGATGATGGATCAATGCAGACTGTACCTTCAACAATTTGACGGGAGGTACATAAATTCCACCTAAAATGTCTTTCAGTATTTGGTCTTGTTTGCAACGTTCTTTGCGTACAAGGAGTATGCTCCAACACAGAGGAATCAATATGGCTAAAAATTTGTGTCTCTTTTGCAACAAGGAAGATGAACCTATTGAGCATCTAATGATACATTGTGAATGGGCTATGAATCTTTGACACTACTTCTCTAATGCACGAACTATCAAATGGGTTACAATTTTGAAGACCATCTAAGGAGTCGGAGAATTACAAAGCTCAACATACCGAAGTTTGGAATCTAGCTATATTTGGCAATTGCGGAAAGAAAAACGCAAGATTATGTTGAAACATCGACAAGATAGAGAACTGTTAGAGTTGTCGAAGTTTCTGGAATGTACTAGATATTCCTGTTTTAGAGGGACTTGGCAAAGTTTGCAAGGTTTCCTAATTTAAGGCTTCGAGTCAGCTAGGAATTCTTGGTGGCCATGGGTTTCCATGTTTAGGAAGATACTTAAAAGTCGAGTTTGTGAATATAAGGTGGTACTATTATCAACGGGAGGGGACCGGGAGTTTTACATTGATTTGCAATTTCACTTCAACATAGGTCATACTATTTCACATTTACCCTTTGCATAATGCATAGCCGTCCCCCCAGGTATGAGATGATGACAAATCTTTGAATCTGGCAGGGCAGCAGGTCCATCCTTTCTTTCCGTAACACAAATTGGTTTAGAGTCCTGCAGAGGACCGTAAGATTCCTCTTTGGCCTCACTTTCACTATCAACACTTCCTCCCTCCCCTTCTTCTTCTTCTCTTTTATTTTTTTCCGAGTGAAGATTTGGGGGAGAATTGAGATTTAAACCATGTCAAAGGCTCGAGTTTACACAGACATTAATGTTCTCCGTCCTAAAGAATACTGGGATTACGAATCTCTTGCTGTTCAATGGGGGTAATTTAAATCTTCCCCTCTCTCTCTTTCATCCAGATCAAAGACTTAATTTCTGATGTATGTTATGTAAAGTTGATAGCTTTACTCGATTTCAAGCATGTGGATTTATTTGTTTAAAACTCAAATTGCAAATCAGCTGGATATAAAGATTTTCAATTTCATTTTACATGTCTATTGAAAAATTTGATTCATTTAGATCTGTTAATGAACAGAACCAACAAAATTGAAGCTGTTAAATTGTTATGTTTGTTTCAAGTTAGTTTTTTTTTTTCTTGCTTACTAATTTTTGCAGCTGTGAGAGTGACTTAGGTATTTTTATGTGTTCTTATAATTTTTATTATGTTCAGTGATCAAGATGACTATGAAGTTGTCCGAAAAGTAGGAAGAGGAAAATACAGTGAAGTTTTTGAAGGTATTAATGCTACTAGCAATGAGAAGTGTATCATCAAGATCCTCAAGCCTGTCAAGAAAAAGAAGGTAAATTTTTTCAAACCATATGCCTTTCCTTTACAAGATATCACCTTTCAGATTCATGTGAACATGGAGTCTTATTGCTTTTACCTGCATTTTTGAAGTTTTTATTCTATCTGGAGTCTTCAACTGCTTTGGTTTTATTCTTTATGAAAGAGGAATCAGATTTTGATGTTTGTTTTCTTCAATGTCCTACTATACAGATCAAGAGGGAGATAAAAATACTTCAGAATCTCTGTGGAGGCACTAATATCGTGAAGTTGCTTGACATTGTCAGGGACCAGCACTCAAAAACTCCTAGCTTGATATTTGAGTATGTGAACAGCACAGATTTCAAAGTTCTGTACCCCACGCTAACAGATTATGACATACGCTACTACATATATGAGCTTCTCAAGGTTTTAATCTACTCTTTTTCTTTTGCGCTGTTTGCTTGCATTTGGGATTATAAAATAAGAACCACAATATCTTGAGTGTCCCATCATTAGCAGCTCAACCCTTTGCCTTGAACTCTCCTGGATGGTGTCATAGTCAGTGACCAACACTTTTGCTTGAATAGTGAGGACTATCAGTGGTTTGAGCATGGGGTTTGACAAGCTAACGAACAGTAACAGTCCAGAAAAAATTCTGATCATTTGTTACATATGACTAGATCCACAGATATGACATGAGTGCCTTATAGAAGGTGAATGTGTAACGGGGCTGTGATGTGAACCTAATTCTTTATGTGTGGGTACTGGGAATACTAGCAGTCCGTAAAAGGTTATGATGATTAGCATCATAACAATTACCTAGTAATGTAATGTCAAGTGTATTTTAGATGTTGAATATTTAATTGATTTCTTGGCATGGTTATCATATGTGCTATAGTGATATTAGACAACGCATACTTAACCGATCTGGACATATGGTTGCAGGCTTTAGATTATTGCCACTCACAAGGGATTATGCATAGGGATGTCAAACCACACAATGTTATGATAGATCACGAGCTGCGGAAACTTCGTTTGATAGACTGGGGTCTCGCTGAGTTTTACCATCCTGGCAAGGAATACAATGTCCGTGTAGCATCAAGGTAAACAACCTAAACCATATACTTGTCTGCATATGTCTTGACATATTGGATCGTCTGTAAAATATTTGAATGGTTATGTGACACTGTCGTCTTTTGGTTTTCGTCTTAGCATACTGCTGGTTCACAACATTCACTCTTGTTTCAGATACTTTAAAGGCCCTGAACTCCTCGTTGATTTGCAAGACTATGACTATTCTTTGGACTTGTGGAGCCTCGGGTGTATGTTTGCAGGAATGGTGAGAATCTCATTAAAAGAAATTGCTATTCTGTTTGTAACCTAACTTTTGTTGCTTTAAGCATATACTCCCCCACCCAAATTTTAATTCCTTGTGTGTTTTTGCAGATATTCCGCAAGGAGCCATTCTTTTATGGTCATGACAACCATGACCAACTTGTCAAAATTGCCAGGGTAATGTTATTCTTATGCTTAACTGAATGAGTAAGACAATTAATACCACATTAACTTACAGCGAACTTCTACAATTCTACCAATGAAGATTGATAAACTATGTTTTGAGCCACACATGTTCTTATGCAATTAATTTTGACTTTTTCACTACCATTAACTTCCTCCGAGACCATCTTTGGTCTAGTCTTTTATATAACTGAAGACTGTAGAGTCCATTTGGTTTAAAATCTACCACAACTGTTGAACCATAAACATGCCCTTATTGTGATCAGGATGTTGTATTGCATGACATGCTTGCCTGACTAGTAATTTTGATGCTGATGTCATTATTCTTCAGGTACTCGGAACAGACGAGCTAAATGCATATTTGAACAAATATCGCTTGGAACTTGATCCTCAGCTTGATGCTCTAGTAGGAAGGTATATTTGATATGTTTTTTTCTTAGTTTTTTAACTTTTTTTACTGTCAAATGATGGTATCGTCTGTTTATTGAGAATGTGTATTGTTCAATATTTGAGATAGTAACCTCTATAGCTGGAGTTCTCCATCTTCAAAGTTAGTGTGAGTTAAAAATGTTATTCAAGTTCAAGAGCACAAGTGCTAATCTCTGACAAACTCTTTGATATTTTCTTGCAGACACAGCAGGAAACCATGGTCTAAATTTATAAATGCAGATAATCAGCATCTAGTTTCTCCAGAGGTCATTTTTTTTAATGTGTAATAGATTACTTATTTGCGTGATCTGACTATGGAGATTTGTTCTTCCGGTGTCTGTCACCGACTCACTTCAATTAGTTATTAACCGGATATTTGGCTTGTCTTGAATATGCAGGCCATTGATTTTCTTGACAAACTTCTTCGTTATGATCACCAGGACAGGCTTACAGCAAAAGAAGCTATGGTACTGTATATGAATCACTGACTAGTATCAAGTATTTTCAGTATTCCCATTAAACTTCTTGATAAGTTAGTACGCCATACTCGTTGATTTTGTGGGCAGTAAATCTTCACATGTCTACATCCGGCATTTCCATCTGAAATTTAAATGCTTCTAGTATCAACGGCTAACCAGAAAAACCAAAAGAATACTCACACATTACCAGTAACTGTACAGGTTAGCAAAACTGATTCTGTGCGTGCTTTGTCTTGAGACAAAGGTAGACATGATAAAATGTAAATATGAACTCCTTGGCATTCAACATATGTATGTCATTTAATACAAATTAGATGCTTGTAAACGAAACTGGTATTGTTCGACCAAGTACCTTGAGTATAGTTTTCTCAAAAAACAAATATCTTGAAGATTAATGCTTCACATTTACACGTTCAGCTCTAATTTTTGTTGTTGTAGTGTTGTATATTTTCCTGATATGTTTTTGATGTTTTCTTCAGGCCCATCCATATTTCTTTCAAGTGAGAGCTGCTGAGAATAGTAGAATGCGGACACAATAATGAACAAGCTTATGACCCAGGGTGGGTTTCTTTGTTCAACCAAACTATGTGCAACAATGATCGCTTTTGAGACGTCCTTGCACATAGTCCTACCCAAGAGCAGCTTTCGTGTTCCATCTTATACATGATGTTCATCTCCGGTCAGCAGATTTGTGTTTTTTCAAAAACATGTCTGGCGTGAGAGTTTTATAATCTAGTAGTCCCCATTACTGGTCCATTCAGATTAAAAAGAACTTGAATTAGTTATGTAACTCTAAATGCAGATTGAGTTTGAAACCAAGGAAGAAAAATATTTTTGTTTGGTCTTGGTTTTTCAGTGGAAATACATTCTTAGGCCATTGAACTTTGTAACTTAATGATCATTTTTATTGTTAGTGATATTCTTATCAGGATTATTCTTGCTGAGAAAGATCATTTTCCATCTATACCAGCCAATTCTTTGCAGATTTAGAGCTAAGCCTGCCATTTTTTAAAACTTCCAAGCCCTCCAATCACCAGCGATTAATTGGTTTAAGCAGTTTGCCAAATTTCTAGTCTCAGGAACAGTGTAGTAAGAAAGAAGATGCCATCATGCCACTCCCAATAAAGGTTTTTAAATCGTGAATCGTTTTTCATTTTAAAGAATCGTTTCGTAGAATGAATCGCGAATCGAAGATTCACGCAAAGTCTAAGAATCAGTTAAATTTTATATACATGCTTCTATTATAGCATTTTAAATCACTAAAATAACTAAAATACACAAGGATATGCATAATATAGATAGGTTAAATTAACCTCACTTTCTATCTCTCACTCATTCGTCTTTTCCTCGTTATATGTTTGATGCAAAAAAAACTACTTCGGTCGTACACTATGTACGTACTAAAAGGGAGTTATTAATCCCACACAAGGACGTGTGTCACCATCATGTGGTGAGTCATTCAAAAAAACAGACCCAGCAGTAACGTGCTGCTCATGCAGATAATAAAAAAGAAGAGTTCTGATAGATTAGATGAAAGATAAAACCGCAACTCTACTTCTCCCTGCTTCATCTTTTCTGCAAGACTGTAACTAAAATCTTCAATTGAAAATTCAAGAGACAAAAATTAGATCAATATCATCATATAACAGAGAGGGAGTGAGTTTTATATTTCACATTGGAAACCCGTCATCTACTATGTACCTAAATCAGCTTGAACTCAGCAAGAAATAATGGAAGATTGGAAAGTTTAATCCCTTAGCATCTTTTTCGTGTCAATTATGTGAAGATTAAGAAGTAACAGTCGTGATTTAAAGGTCACCACCATCTTTAATTGAAAAAATAAACAGAAAAAAAGAATCGTGTATCGAGATTTTCGTATCGAATCTACGATTCAAATTTGAATCGTGCGATTCTTTGGAACATCGATTCATAACACCGATTCGTATCGATTTAGAATTTAGTGAGTCGAATCGCACGATTCTGAATCGTGAATCGCTGATTTTAAAAACTATGACTCCCATAGTTACGCACTTCAAAAGCGGGTCAACAAAGCTATGCACTAGCGGATTTCCACCCCAATCATTAGTGACTAGTGAGTGATTCAGTAGTATTGGATGAACAAGAAACGCAACTAAACGTTGGTTGGTTGTGAACCAGTAGATTATTAAAATATCGGGTTTTACTTGCTTATTTCTATTTTTCATTTCTATTTTCGTTTTCTCTTTATTTCTTCTTCTTCTTCTTCATTGATTCTTCAGAAGTTGTATAATCTCTTGAATTAAATTCAAGATGATTACATCTTTCACTTCTTCTTCATCATCAACACCAACAGTAACAATATCAAGACCAAAATCATCAATAAATTCAAAGAAAATATTAAAAACCAGAGTATCGTTACCATTATTGATAAGAGGTGCAATTGTAGAATCAAGACCAGCAACAATTACAAGAGGAAACAATAGTAATACTTTTGCTGTACAAGTAATTGAACCAAATCCAGAATCTGGCTCTACAAATTCAATATCTAGGGCAGATGATATGAAAGCTGAAGCTCAAGCTATGGCTCGGGCTGCTAATGCTTCTGTTTATAGTCCTGAACTTCTTTCTCTTAAATACAGCTCTAGTCCTTTCAAGGTTTTACTCCCTTTCTCTACTTTCTACTTCTCTCTTTGAGTTTGTTCTTATTTTGAATTGAATTTGATTAGGTGGTTCGGAGAACAGTAGAGATTTTGGTAGGGCTTGGTAGTTTTGCAGTAAATGTATTGTTGGATCAAAGGAGAGGTCAGCTTGATCGTAATAAGAAGATGAGAGCCGTTGAATTGAGGACGACTCTTACAAGATTGGGACCTACTTTTGTTAAAATTGGGCAAGGACTATCTACAAGACCAGACCTTTGCCCTCCTGAGTATCTTGACGAACTCTCTGAATTGCAGGTAAATCAATTGCAGTTATTTTCATTTTCGAAAATGTATAATCAAATTTAACATTTTTAGGCAGACCCCTAGTGTCAAAAGAAAAGGACTTTTTTTTTTTTTTTGTTCAGGCAAGTTCTGCTAATTTTATTCCAATTTACATTATAATGTCAGTGAAATGGGAGATGTTTACCTTTGATAGAAAAATAGGAAGCAAAGTAGCTAAAGGAGTCTGTTATCGTCTATGGATAGATAACAGGTCGCTTCGGAGCTCAAACCATGTAGAGGAAATTCTATGTTTTGTTAAAGAATCAGTTGAGTATTCAGTAGAATTCTGTGTAGCAGTTTCTCTACTCTTATAGTACCTATATAGTTTCGTAGGGTGTGATATTGATAAAGAATTATGACAGCGATTGGATTAGTGTGAAATTTGACTGCTGATGGAAGTTGAAGATGGGAAGATCTTAAGCTGGTGTCAGTACTTTGATGGCCATTTATGAATTGAACATGAACCATAATGACTAGAAAGCGCTACCAAAGTTCTTTTTTTCTTCCCTGTGGTAGTTATATGTCTATAACAACCTTCCCAAACAATTTGATTGGGCAGGATGCTCTTCCGACGTTTCCGGATACAGAGGCATTTGCATGCATTGAGAGAGAATTGGGGTTACCTATGGAGTCCGTTTACTCGTCGATATCTCCGTCCCCAATTGCAGCAGCAAGTTTAGGTCAAGTTTATAAAGCTCGATTAAAGAATTCTGGACAGATGGTTGCTGTGAAGGTTCAGCGTCCTGGTATTGAAGAAGCTATTGGACTGGACTTCTATTTAATAAGGGGTGTGGGTATTTTTATTAATAAATATGTTGACGTAATCACCAGTGATGTAGTTGCTCTTATAGACGAATTTGCTTGCAGAGTTTTTCAAGAACTCAATTATGTTCAGGTTAGTTTACTTTTACTCCATGTATAAAGTCGTGAAACCTTGTGATAGCACTTTTTTGGGTTACAATCTTCTATCTCTTGTGGGTGAATGCTAACTGGAACAGGTACGTGCAGGAAGGAAAAAATGCTAGGCGATTTAAAAAGCTATATGCAGATAAAGTAGAAGTTCTTGTACCTGATATTTTTTGGGAATATACTGCTGGGAAAGTACTAACAATGGACTGGATTAATGGTGTCAAACTCAATGAACAAGAAGCTATTGAAGGACAAGGATTGAAAGTCTTGGATCTGGTAAACACGGGTATTCAGTGTAGTCTTAGGCAGCTGCTTGAATATGGTTATTTTCATGCGGACCCTCATCCGGGTAATCTGCTAGCAACCCCAGATGGGAAGCTTGCTTTTCTTGATTTTGGAATGATGAGTGAGACGCCAGAAGATGCTCGATATGCTATTATAGGTCACGTAGTGCACATGGTTAATCGGGATTATGAAGCTATGGCTAACGATTACTATGCTCTGGACTTCTTGTCACCCGACGTTGATGTTTCTCCAATTGTGCCAGCACTTAGGAACTTCTTTGATGATGCACTCAACTCAACTGTGAGTGAGCTCAACTTCAAAACAATTGTGGATGGTTTGGGTGCTGTTTTATATCAATATCCGTTTAACGGTGAGTCCTGATGTTTCTTGGCTGTAAGGTGTTATCTTTTAAGTTAATTTGTACCTGTAGGTGACTAAGCCAAGAATTGCAAACTCAATCTGAAAAACCAGTATAGACAAGTCATAAATTGCTAAACTGAGTCAGGACACGTCACAGTTTAGTAAGCATATCACTTTACTTTTTTGAGATCCCACAAGGGATTCATACAAATGTAGACACAGTCGATCTAAAATACTTCCTCATGAACAGTAATATCAGTTGTCTTGGTCGTTCATAATGCTTGCAGTTGCACCATATTATGCGTTGATATTGAGGTCACTGACAGTAGTGAATACTTCCTCGTGAATAGTATTAACAATTGACTTGGTTGTTCATAATGCTTGCAGTTCCGCCATATTATGCGTTGATATTGAGGTCACTGACAGTGTTGGAGGGTTTGGCACTGTACGCGGATCCTAATTTTAAAGTGCTGGCTGCTTCGTATCCTTACTTTGCAAAAAGGCTTCTCACAGATCCAAATCCATACCTCAGAGATGCTCTTATCGAGTTGTTGTTTAAGGACGGAAAATTCAGGCAAGTTTACATTCTAGCCATTTTTTCTTGTTGGTGATGATTAATGACTTTTTACTATCTGCTATAGACACAGTGAAATTTGTTATACATTAATGCAGGTGGAATAGACTTGAAAACCTGCTTGTTCAGGGAAGTAAGGATAGAGATTTTGCTGCCAAAGATGCTTTACAACCTGTGTTGAAGTTATTATTGGGCCCAGATGGTGAAGAATTGAGAGCTTTAATAATCAAGGAGGCTATTCGTGTGAATGAAGCTATTGCGCTGGGCACTGTTATTGACACTTACAACTCCATTCCTGAATTTCTGAGAAATTTAATACCTAATGGCACCGGAGTTGGGCTTGCAATGAATAGCACTGAACAACAAAGTATTTTGCAACTTCGAGATCAAGTTCTGAGAATATGGGCACTTCTGCAAACCTCTGAGAGTTTTAATCCGGCTATGTTGCAGCCTATTGTACAGGTAATAATCTTATTCCCAGTTCCCATTATCTTTCTTCCCATCTAGGGGTTAACTTACGGGGAGTGCCAAAAGATTAATCATTTCTAGAAACTTTTGCTTCACTTGTTACTTGCTAGTATGGTCCCTTCTAAACAACATGAAGGGATACTAGTTGTTTGTTTCTGGTGGGCAGAAGGGAAAATCATTATGTCATCTGTTTTAGTTGCAAAATCTTCGAGGTCAACTGAGTGAATCTGCAGAGAGTTACCCTGATAGAGCGAGGATTACTGGCAATGTTCAGTTTGACTATTCCATTTTTAGTTGTGCTAATCTGACCAACATGACCAGATTCTGCAAGAACGTGAAGCTCGCGATTTCGGGGGCCGTGTAGTTGGAGGGACTACTCAACGTCTCGCAGCACGCTTGCTACAACAAGTACTACGCGCTCCAACTACGTCTCCTTCTCCAACTTCATAGAAAGCTGCGAGGAGTACTAATTGAAAAGGTAATACATTTACACGACTTTGCAACACAAAGTGAAGGTATAATGGGCAAATACGCTCAACATTCTTTGTTCAACCATTTATAGTAAATTAAAAACCACACCAATTGGATATAGTAAATTGATAAATTACAAACACAAATTGTCTATAGTTACACTTGGAAGGAAAAGGTTTGATCTCTATTATCTTTTAGTTACATGGATTATCGATACCAGTGAATGATGCTGCAGAAGATCCTCTGAGCTTTCCAACATACTTAAAACCATTATACTTATAACTGAAACACACCATCATGAAAGAAGCGCATATGTGCATACTGGGCAGTATCCATGTTGCTGATTTCAATTGGATTAGTATATGTTTTGCATATCCCTTGGAAACCATGGGCATCAAAATCCTGCGGGGGACTTAAGGGGCAGATGTACTCTGTATTTTTACTTAATGTCAATCATTGTCATTGACTATACTTCTCTCATTTTTTTACTCTGTTTTCATTCAACAAGGAAATGCACAAAATTTTGCTTGGTCCTATTTATCATTTTAGCTACTTTTTGCATTTTGAGATTCTTTGATTTTCGAAATTTACAAGAATATATTCTCACATATCTATTGGGTATATTTTAACGGTATCATTTCCGTGTTTAGTTGATATTTTCCCGGCATGAAAATATTATTGGTCGTTAGCCCCCCCCCCCCCGCCCGCGGGGGGCGTCCCTATTCAAACCCTAATAACTCTTCCCTATTTAAAATCCTAACATACTGGCTACTAGTTAAAACCCTAACATACTGGCAACTAAGAGTACTATTCAAGTCTTAAACCCTAAGCTCTTCTCATCATCCTCAGTGATCCTCTTATTTTCTTCGATTGTTATGATGGGATCCACTGCACATTATACCGATCCAAGAAAACAAGATTGATCACTGTAAGGATAATTCTCTAATTGGATTGTTCAATTGCCTGCCTGCTTTGGATCATCACTTCTAATTTGTCTCTTAATCTAATGTCTTTGGAGCATAAGCTTTCGTAAGAAGCAATGGGTTGTGGAACATCCCTTCTAATGAAAGGTTATGCTCCAAAAACATTGGATTAGTTTTAAGTGTTCAATTGCCTGCTTGGATAACTATTTTGGTAAGCTTTTTGAGTTCAAGATTTCGAACTTACTTTACAAATATTTGTAA
>JAJJMA010066797.1:0-10153 GCA_023529015.1 Papaver nudicaule
GAGACCATTTCTTTCTTTAATCTAATCAAGATTATCTGTGCAACTATACGGATTCAACACCATGTAAATGGAATGGGATTGTATGTAACCATAAACACCAAATAACCACACTAAACTTAACTAATTCTGGTATTACTGGTAAATTAGGTCATGAAATTGGAAACCTAAGATCTCTTCAGACTATTGATTTGAGTATTAATAATTTGTATGGTGAGATTCCAAGTGAATTGGGTAACAATTGTAGTGAACTTGCTTACTTAGATCTGTCTGATAACAGTTTGAATGGAGCTTTACCTGATAGTTTGTCAAATTTGAGGAAGTTGGATTATTTGGCAATTTATGATAATTTGTTGAGCGGAGAAATACCAGAATCTTTGTTTATGATGGTGAATTTGGAATCACTTTTTTTGTCTGGGAATCGGTTAACGGGTTCGATCTCGAGCAATATAGGTAACATGACGAATCTTAGTTTGTTGTATTTGTATTCGAATAATTTGTCTGGGAATGTACCTTACTCAATTGGTGATTGCACTAAATTATCTGAGGTGTATTTGAAGGATAACAATTTGGTTGGTGTTTTGCCGAAAAGTTTGCTTAATCTTAAGCTTCTGAATGTGTTTGATGTGGGTTCTAACAGACTAGAAGGTAGGATTTCGATAGGTTTTGATGGTAGTAATTGCAAGGAATTAAGCACATTGGATTTGTCTTCTAATAGTTTTGATGGTGAAATTCCTAGTGAGCTGGGGAATTGTACTAGTTTGCAGATTTTTTCAGTGGCAGATAATAAACTGACCGGGGAGATCCCATCATCGTTTGGTTTAATGACTGAACTGACACAGCTTTACCTTTCTGAAAATCTTTTATCGGGGAAAATACCAAGTGAGATAGGAAAATGTAGGTCCTTGACAGTGTTTGAAGCCTCTAATAATCAGCTTGAAGGGGAGATTCCTAGTGAGTTGGGGCTTTTAAGCAGATTACAGGCACTTCATTTGTATGTGAATAAGTTAACGGGGGAGATTCCGTCGAGTATTTGGAGGATACAAACACTAGAGAGTCTTATTGTTTATAGTAACAGCCTTTCAGGTGAATTACCCCTAGAGATGACCGAGCTTCTTCATTTGACAAATATATCCCTTTTTGAAAACCATTTTTCCGGCGTCATACCACAAAGTTTGGGGATAAACATTTCTTTACTGGAGATTGATTTCACAAATAACAGTTTCTCTGGTGAAATCCCGCCGAGTCTTTGCTTTGGAAGGCAACTGCAGGTTCTTAATTTGGGATTGAATCAGCTTCATGGCAGCATTCCTTCTGATGTTGGTAACTGTTCAACCTTGAACAGGTTGATTCTTGAGCAAAATAATCTCACCGGATCCCTTCCGGATTTTGTTGAAAATTCAAGCTTGTCTTACATGGATATTAAAGGAAATAGTTTGAGTGGAGAACTTCCTTCAAGTTTGGGGAACTGCCGCAACCTTACTTCCATTAAGTTGTCTATGAACAAGTTTTTGGGGTTTATACCCAATGATATTGGTAATCTTGTCGAGCTGCAAGTTTTGGACCTATCTGGCAATAATTTGCAAGGCTCTTTGCCTCGACAACTGTCAAAGTGTACCAAATTGCATTCTCTTAATGTGGGTTTCAACAAATTAAATGGTTCGGTACCATCTAGCTTAAGGAGCTTGACACTATTATCTACCTTGAAACTTCAGGAAAACCAATTGAATGGCGAAATTCCTGATTTCTTTTCGGAGTATGAACAACTTTTGGAGTTACAACTCGGTGGAAATATGTTCGGAGGTTCTATCCCTAAATCATTCGGAAGGTTGCGTAACTTGGCATATGCTTTGAATCTGAGTAGCAATGCACTTACAGGCCAAATTCCTCTCGAGTTGGGGACATTGAGCGGACTCCATAGACTGGATATCTCTAACAACAATTTGACAGGAAGTTTGGCACCAATAGGTGAGCTCCTCTCATTGATCGGGTTGAATGTTTCATATAATTCTTTCAGTGGTCAGATACCGCGGACATTGATGAAGCTTTTAAACTCTTCTCCGACTTCGTTCTTGGGAAATCCAGGCCTTTGCATCCCTTGTCCGCGGGGATCCGACGTACCTTGTACTACGAGTAACATCAGTTTGGGCTTCTGTGATGGATCAAGAAGCCGCAGCAGTCTTAGCAAAGTGAAGATTGTAATCATTGCTATTAGCTCTGTACTTGTTGTTACTGTTGTGGTTCTTGTTTTGGGTTATGTGTTTCTTTCCAAAAGAAAAAGAAAGGAAGAAGTTTCTGCTGAACATGATCAGTCTCCTCTACTAAGCAAAATTATGAAAGCTACAGAGAATTTGAATGAGAGGTTTGTTATAGGAAGAGGAGCGCACGGAATTGTTTATAAGGCGTCCATTAGTGAGGAGAAACACTATGCAGTAAAGAAGCTTGATTTTGTAGGTCTGAAGGGAGCAAGTGCAAGTATGGTCAGAGAAATTCAAACTGTTGGACAAATAAGACATCGGAATTTAGTAATGCTAGAAGAGATATGCATGAGAAAGGATTATGGGCTGATCTTGTACAAGTACATGCAGAATGGTAGTCTTTATGATGTTCTGCATGAGATTAGTCCTACTCCAGATATTCCGTGGGATGTTCGTTATAAGATAGCTCTAGGTACTGCTGAAGGATTGGCTTATCTTCACCAGGACTGTCATCCTGCTATTGTGCATCGAGATATCAAGCCTAATAACATACTTTTGGACTCAGATATGGAACCCCATATCTCTGACTTCGGCATCGCAAAACTGATGGATCAATCTTCTGCCTCGATTCAATCAATCTCGATCGCGGGTACTACTGGATACATTGCACCAGGTATTAATGTAATATTTTTCTAGATTTATTTAGTTCAATTGATATATAAGTTAGTCTGAAAACTTAACATAGTGATTGTAAACCATGCGAATGTACTAGTTATGTCAAACGACCCAATAGCTATGCATTATTTTTCACCCAAGTAGTAAACGCCACGCAATCGAACTCTAGTGAAGGAGAATCTGTGATTGGTACTTTTTCCACTAATGATGTTTGCTGCTGAATCAGATTTGTTTTTCTTGTATAATGATAGCCATTTGCAGTTGTCATATGCTAATTCAACTACTTGGTTTTGTTAATATTCCTTGTATAATGTTGGCCATTTGTAGTTTCTATATACTCAGTCAACTATATAGTTATTTATGCAACCTCTAATAGTACACCAAATACACGAACCTACTTCTCTTTCGCATGTAATATGGTTCCACATCAAATACTGAGGCACATAACTATTGTGTAGGTTTGGAAGAACTTTGGTATTAACATGGTGTGCAGTTTAGAAATGTTTTTCTAATAAGAGGAATCTGATTGCAAACTAAGTTGCTATTGAGGTTGCCATGAAGTAATGAATGATTCTAACTCTAGCATTCTTTTTCACCTAGGGAGATCGAATATTGACTGATTCAGCTATGTTGTCTGTTGCCATTCTTTAATATTCATGTTTTGAACTTAAACTTATCACTGAATTTGTACTATGTACGTGCAGAGAGTGCATATACAACGATAAGGAAACCAGAATCAGACGTTTACAGTTATGGAGTAGTTTTACTTGAATTGATATCTAGAAAGAAGGCTTTAGATACTTCGTTTCCAGAAGGAATTGGCATAGTGAAGTGGGTGAAATCTACATGGAGTAGTCAGAAATCTATTGATAACATTGTGGATTCGAGCCTCTTGGATGAAATTATGGTTTCCTCACTGACAGAAGAAGTGACCAAAGTACTCTTGTTGGCTTTACAATGTACACAAACTGACCCGAATGAGAGACCTACTATGAGAGAGGTAGTGAAGCAGCTAACAGATGCAAATACCAGGTGGGAAACAAAATGAAAGTATCTAGGGTCATCAGTTATGATTGAGTTTAACTTGGAGGGTGTGAAACAAACTTCAATTTAACGTAGTGACATCATTCATAAACTACGGCTGATCAGTTTCAGGTGCTCCTATTGAAACAGAAAAGTGATCGAGGAAAATGTCAACCATATATACATATAATTGGGTCAACTTCACCTCTTCGTCAACATAGATTTCCATTGGTAGTAAGTAAAATGTCAGATCAAAGCAGAATATATCTTTCAAGAAAACCCGCTAGTTGAATGATCTTCTAGACGTGTTGGACCTCAATCAAGTAATTACATTTTTTTCAAAAGTGTGAGCAGAGCTGATGATTCGATGAACTTAACAAGTTACTCCTGGAGTGCAACTCTTAAATCAATTTGCTTCATTCTGGAAAGTCATGGGGATAAAGGTATGGATTTATGTTAGTCAGATTCTCTTCTTTCTTGGTTTACAGCTAAGTTTAAGTGTCTTAGGGTATTTGGGTTGATTAACCTACACATACTAATATATTAGCTAGTGTCCGAAACCAGTGATTTATCTGTCTCATCTTTTTCAAATAAATTTAATTGAGGAACTGGATGCTGAAAATGGGCGACTATGTCACCAGGATAGGGGAGGCATATTGTTACCTGAAATTGGTTTTTATTTTCTTGGTTTGATTTTAGAAATGATTCAAGGAGAGGCATAAGGATTCTTATCGCAACTGATTTGGTCGGCAGGGGGATGGACATTGCGTTAACACTGTGGTCTTCTATGGTATACCTGATTCTCACCTCTCGTTTCTACTTCATGCTTTTGAACTTAACATGGGTCTTTGCTTCAATCGATTCTCTCATCAGTATATTTGTGGTAGGCACAAAGTTTGCTGTTTTGAACTGCTGATAGCTTTTTACTTTTTCTTTCTTTTCGGAGATCTTTTAGTTGTTCCTCACTTTTTACTTTGAAATTTGACGAGCACAATGTTTGTGTAGGCGATCGGAATGCCAAGCTCTATGCTTCTTAGAATTGATGAGGAAAGAAGCTACCCAGAGCTAGGTAAATTGATTTCAGAAAGTTCCTCTTCATTTGTCGCGAAAATGCTCTGGATAACCAAAATGCAAGTTATTATTTGCCACCAATTTTTTTTTTCATTCCGAATAGTACAAATATCATTTCAAGACTCACTCAGATTAGCTAAGCCTGCTGCACTTACTCCAAAACCAAACTTGACTAAGTCTTGCTCGGACTGGTCGTCAAGCTGGACTTGTTTACTTTGGCACCCTATTTTGTATTTTGACTTCTCCTGCATGGTGATTCTCCATTTTGGTATAGTGTAGCTTCTTTACCGGAGCGACGGAATTAGAGGGGGCTAGGGTATGCTGAAGCCCCCCCTAAATTCCACAAAATAGGATTTAGGCCCTTCCAAATATCAAAGTTTTATGTCCAGCCCCCCATGGGTGGAAAAAATATAACCCTTTTAGTCTATCCTTAGTTCATTTTTATTTTATTCTGATAATTTCATCAATTCATATTGTCGTTCCAATTCCTCGTGTTCACTTTTAGTCATGATTTTTAGTTCTTTTAGTCTTGAGTTTTCCAAAGTACCGTAAGATTGTGTATTGGAGCTATTGATTCGATTAATTTTCTATTATAGGGGTCGAATATATACGTCTAAAATTTTCGGGCGGCCTACGGCCGCCTTATTTTTTACACTATGATCACTTTGTGGGGGAAAAAAAAAATTTAGTCCCCCATAACATAAAATCCTGGTTCCGTCGCTGCAACGACCCACTTTTAATTCCAATAGAAGTAATAAAGAAGAAGCTTTTTATCTAAGCATAAATGATTTCCATGATTCCTTGTTCGTAATTCCAGTTGTTAAGCTAACCTGTAGTTCCTTTAGAACTATTTGGAATAGATGCTTTGTTTCAATCACATGTGTCCTCTAGTTTTACTCCTCGTTGTTGTAACTTGACTTAGACATTGTTGCTCGAGAAGATAGCAGTAACTGCCACATTATCTAGCTGCCAAGTCATATGGTCATGGCCAATTTAGTCCTGAATTCTATGATTCGTTCTTCCTACCGATCCAGAAGCTACGCTTCATAATTCCTTGGATCGAATTGTCCATCAATTCATGAATACCACAAACTCTCATTTGGGTAAATGGGACACTTGCAAGTGATGTCTCGTTAATCTTTTTCCAGTCATTCATTGACTAATAACTCTTCCATATATTTCTGCAGATAATTTAAGCGTTCTTCCTCTAGTGTTTGACATCTACAATGCTGCACTGGGGACATACACCTCACTGGTAAAGACTGTTACCAGTAGTGACTTTGAGAAGAAGTGTTGTCATCACGGTAGCTCCAGATGTGACATAATATTCTCGCATGTAGGACTTGGAAATTTGCTATTTATAATGTGTGTGGCCGTCCCCCGAGGTACGCTCCATATTTGAACGTGGCAACTTAACAGTCGACAAATTAACAATGAAGCAGAAATGTTTGTGACCATAGATTCCTCCTTTATCTTTCCTCGTTTTCATGGGTGTTGGATTATTTTTGTTGTTAATTGATTACATTAAAATGGTTTTGGGGACAGATTTTCTGCTCTGGAACATGTGTCCTCGTCTCTTTTTTTTCCTTTTATCTTTGTTTACCGGGGACTGAGAAGAAATAGAATGGATCGGTGGGGAAACCCATACTTCATGTCTGCTTCATCACCTTTATATGTGAAGGTCATTTTATCCAGATTTGTGACTCTGTTAAGTAAGAGAAGGATCCCTTGGCATAGTTATTCTCACACTATAAGTTTAATCTTTGCTTGAATTCGTCGTCATGAACCAAAATTTTCTCATTAATGTATAAAACGAAGATAATGCAAATTGTGTCATACTTAACATCTTGCAACAGTTTTGATAGTATTGATGATATTTAACAAACTGCAGTGAGATTTGTCCTTTGGTATTTGTACGTCGCTTCGATAAAGATGATATGACGCTATTCTTCCTTAGTATCCCCATCCCGCATAACTTTGGGTGGACAATGAATGTGCGAATGACAAAGCATTGCATGTTTGTATTAGCTATCGGGCCCTCATTGCTGTTCTAGTTTGTTTGGCTGTTTCTGTTGGTGTTTCTTGTTGTAAAATGATTTGTGACTTCAGTACGGCACTACTTTGTTAGTTACTCTACCACTAAAGCTACCTGATAGTTAGTGGTGGCAGGCAAGGCAATGCAACAAAAACAAAAGTGATGGCCTCACCACATGCAATCTATTACTCCCTCCGTTTCAAAAAGATAGGCACGTTTGACTTTTTTTCGAAAGTTAAGGTTTCTAATGAACTAACCATTAGAGTTTTTTTTATCGTTTTTTCTTTTCTATTGGTTTATTGTTGACAAGTGCTATGGGTTTATAAGAAAAAAAATGACAAAAATGATTACAATATTAGTTTTATTAAGTTTTTTAATTTTTGGTCAAAGTCAAACGTGCCTATCTTTTTGAAACGGAGGGAGTACCCTGTTTTTACCCTGTTTTTGGCCCACCTCAGATAACCACTTTCTTATCCATGTCTTTTCATTACCTCTGGCTTTGTGTTGAGCTAAAGCTAGCTATAACCACTATGCCGCAGCTGCAGCTGCAGCTGCCCAATCGTTGTTGTTGAGCCATTCTAGCTCTAGACAAACCCTTGGATAAGTCTGTACTCTGCAATGATCACCTTAGTACTATACACCTTCCATCTTGTTAGTCTTGTCCAAACACCCTAATCAGATGTTTTTAGGTGTGTAAATGAATTATGTTGTCCAATCACATCAAAATCGATTAAGGATAGGATCGAATACAAAAAAAATCCCAGTGCTGCCTTTGATTATTGTATTGGTAGTAGCACTAATTATATACATTCTAAGCTAACGTTTTCTACTTCTTCACTGATTACCTCAAAGATTATTAATTAGTCCCATTAACAAATTATGGTGTTAGTGACTTTAGAACCATGACATTAGCCTTGCAACTTATACTGAGAGACATGAATATCATTGATGTTACATCAAATCATAATCCATTTTCTTTTTTGAGGTGTGACCCCATTGTTGCTTTTCATTTTTTCTTTCTTTCTAATGGCACAATAATTTGTCCCTAATTTGGCTAGTGCGCTTTCCCTGTAGATTTAGATATCAGAGCACAAGATAAGATTTTTGCAAAAACAAAAAGAAATCCCACAAAACATAATTAAAGATATGAATACATCACAAACCACAAGCCGATTACTTTTTATTAATCTGTTCCTTCATAAACTGATATTATAATATCCCAAAGCAGAACTTAACAATATTTTATAATATCTAAAATGTTCCAATAATTTTAAACATCATGGGAATAAAAGCATGCCAAAGTACGCTGATATAAGAATCCATTATATTTTAACATCAATTTTTCCTGGAAAAAACACTATCAGTATTCAAAGAAGATAGACACACCGAGGAAATCACATAATTTCTTTTGAAAATAGATTTGACGGATGAGATAATTTGGCTGAGACATCGGGATATAGTGCAGACAAAACTTAATGAATGGCTGCCGTTGGATGTTTTGTCTGGAATTGTGGGATTTCTCCTCTCGGTAAAGAAGTCATTTTTGATTACCATTAGGCCTTAGCCACCGCAGTCATTTAATAATGTAAAAAGTATTTTAGAGCAATTGTGAACTTTCAGATATTACTAGAGCCAAATGAACAAAAACTTATCCACCCCTGTAACCAAAAGTGGCATCCCTTTATCACCACCACCTAAAAGACAAAGTGACGAATGTTGTGTTAACACCAAATCATATGCCCCATCCTGGCTGCACCCTATATATAACCTCTGCATCCCATCTCCCATTTCTTAATTCATTCATTCAAACCCTCTTCTCCAACATCAGTTGTGTGTATTCAAAATACAAAGAAAAATGAGAACTGGTGCCACCATTATTCATGCATCTTTATCTCCATCATCAGTAGCAGCAGCTGCAGCACCAATCCATTCACCATGGCATTCACCCATACCTTACTTATTTGGAGGATTAGCAGCTATGTTAGGCTTAATAGCTTTTGCTCTATTAATACTTGCTTGTTCTTATTGGAAACTATCCGGGTTCTTAGATAACGAAAGATCAAGAGACGATTTAGAGAATGGCGAAGATGATGAGAAATCAATAGAAGAAGGAAATCTCAAAGTACATATTGTTTATGAAGAGAAAATTGTTGTGATTATGGCTGGTGATGTTAAGCCTACTTATTTAGCCACACCAATTACCATTCATCCTAATACAAGTACTTCATCTTTAGAAGTTTCTAATGAGATGAGCTCACTGGATACTGAAAAAACTAAAGAAGAAGAAAGTGATGTAAGGGTGGAAACAGAAAGTAGAGAAGCCATTGAAAACCCACATCATCAAAGCCACTGATGAGGTTTGGCTTTTTCTTGTTGTTTTGTATTTTTTTTTCTCTTGTAATTTCAAGAGTTGTCCTGGTATGGGTGTATTTCTAGAGGGATTATTCTGTACTCTATGGTATGTACTATGTAGTGCAAAGATTTTGGTATACTATTGTATAAAATTTTGATTATAATCAAGAGGCTTCAGTTAATGGGACATGGTAATAACTGGGGGTAACCAAATTGGACATTCATTAACACATTCTTATGCAGTAGTCTGTAGTGTACTCTTTTGAGTTTGGGGATTTCATTAACACATTCTTATGCAGTAGTCTGACTCAGTAATGTTACCGGCTAAAAATCGGTCTGGTAGGAAAAGCTGAAAACTGCAAAACTAAAAATAACTAGAATTGGTTAGAAAGTGGAGTATGCGTGTAAAATTTGGCAGTGAGACGGGGAAACACGAGCTAGCTGCGTAGGAATTCCGTGACTACATCTAATTTAAGCCTGACGAGGTAACTTTTTTACCAGCCTTCAAGAATAACACGTGAATCAAATTGACAAATCAATCATGGTGCCATTGGATGCCTATTTTTCATACTATTCTGCAGCCTCTTGTGAGGGGCCTAGAAATTGGGATGATGATGCTTTTGTCCATGAAACGCAAAGAATAATCAGTATGCGTTGCTAGTGCTAGCCTTGTGTGCTTGGTTTATCGGAATCAATGAAGAGTCTAGTTGCCTGTTTGGATACATAAACACTTATTTATGCTTCTAGAGAAGTAAAAATTAATTTCAAAAGTTAGAAGCAAAAAGGTTTTGTTTCAAAAAAA
>JAJJMA010066827.1:0-10564 GCA_023529015.1 Papaver nudicaule
CATAGGAAATATATAAGAGAGTAAGGTTAGAGATACTTGACAAGATGATTTACTTGGTTCGCCCTTAGGTAAGGACTACATCCAAGGATTCCACTAATATAAGCATGATTACAACTCTTAATTACCTTGCCAATCTTCTAAGTATTTTCTCACAACAAGAACCCTAATTCAGCCTTGGGCTATAGAGAGCAAGTAGAATACTTTTCCTCTCTCTAGACCAATCCGAAATGTGTCCAACCCCTTTATCAGAGGCATCTCTCGCTATTTATACAAGACTCATATTAGTGTTATACAGCTAATGCAGACGAATTACACTCTGACGCTAATTTGTCATTACTCGCCGACAAGGTGTGTCGCCGAGATAGTATTTTATCTATTTGCTTTACGGCGAGCAAGTCTTCTTGAGGATAAGGATTGCTGACGAGGTTTCCACTGAGTCAACAAGTCAACCTGACAATCTATCCGTTCTGAAGGGTAATGAATGCTCAACTACTTCTCAACTACTTATCACCTTCCCCCGCTACGCTATTCTTACTCCGCTAATACTGTCTATTCCGCCGACTCCTACTTCACATCCTACCGCTATGCCCAAGAATTGGATACTTCGCCCACGACTTCCATTGTTGATTCCATACTTCTCTTGAGTGACCTTTGTGATACACCTCCGCCCTTAGGATGCTATTATTATGCAAAGGCATTTTCTACCCTTACATTTTGCCTCTTTCATTTCCAAGATCTTCGATCGCCGGGGATGAAATTTTTCCTTCGCCGAAAATGCCGCCCCACGTTCTCCACTTCTGCTACAGTTACGCCGCACACTCTCCACTAAATTTACGTTACACCACGTGTTTCCTTCTCAGCCTTCGTTACGCCACATGTCCTTCATGCAGCCATCTTCACTTTATGACCGGTAACCGTTGATTCCCACGATCTCCGCCACTTCTCCACGCTTTGTAACCGCTGATTAGCAGTTACACTTCTTCTCCCTATAAATACTGGTGAACTTTCTCGCCCTAACCCTTTATCTTCTTTTTCTTCACTCGAGTAGAGATTTTCAGAGCTTCTCAACCCTAACTCCTTCTCTGCTGCTGCTGCTGCTGCTGCTGCTGCTGCTGTATTTCTTCACAGATTCCTCCATCTTATCACAAACATCTCACCATCACTCTTCCTTCATCTTCCTTCCTTTTGCTGTGTGAAACCCGTGTTCTGATCTCCTTTTACCACTGCTCAGCCGGATTTATCCATCTTTTCCGGTCACTTTGATTTTTCCGATAATCCGTTATCTCGCCTGAATCTTTACTCCGATACATTTTATGTGCTCATGGCTTCTACTACCCAAACTTCTTCTAGTTCTGCAACTCCCAAAACTCCAGTTTCCACTTCACCGGTCACTGAGGTTGAATCTCCCTCTTCTCCCGTCGCTACAAAAGTTCCTACTCGCCCATCCTGGGAGAAGTGGTCAGAGTATTGCGCTTATGATAAAGTGTTCATTGCTCCTTTAACTTTGACACCCTTAAAGAAGGTAACAAAGGCTTCTACCCCTACTACCCTGGAAGATCTCCGGACGCCGGGCCAACATTGTGAATGTGCTGTGACTGCTTACGGCACGCTCAAGGCTGGGAAAGCGGACCTATTTCCTTTGTACGATCCCGCCGACACATTCATGTGTGATTTATTTCTGGCGATCAAGAAAAGTCCTTTCCAACTCACGGCGAATGCAATTCGCATCTTAGTAGAGTGGAAACTCCGCCGTAGCAACAAGACTAACTACCCAGACTTGTTTGAGGATGGTAGGTTTTCTCCTGAAGAGTACACTGTTGAGAACTTTTTAAAGCAGTATGATGTTCTTCCTTCCTCAGTAAAGGGTGAGCCCTGGGCTTACCGCTTTGTTACCAAGAAAAAGTTTGCAAAGAAACCAGAGGAAGTCATGCTTGGTGCTGCAGACGCCAAGGAGGTTACTGGTACCACCACGGCGAGAAAGAGTTCTGAGACTGGCTGGACCAACATACCTTGCTCGCTGGAAGGTCCTTGGTTGCTAGGGTGGTGTGATGCTGATAGGACGATCAAGCGACTAGACTTCCCCGAGGAGCACAAACGCTTCAAAGATCATGACTTTACCCATTTAGACTGGACGGAAGAAAAACAATATCTGGGCGCCGATGGGAAGATACAAGTACATTCCCAGGGTCACTGGCTGGTGTTGTCCAAAAAGTCTACCAAAAGGAAATCCTCCTCTCAGGTAATGAGTAGTTTACTTTTAATGAATATATATCTATATGCCTCTCGCTATCTTTTGGCCGAGCTTCGAGAAAGGCATAACTGAAGATCTAGGAACAAGCATACTAAGTTTCTTATTTTAAAAATATATCATATATATTTTTAAAATATATATATATATTTGCCCCTGCTTGTTTCAAGATCTGATAGGTGTGTCATCTATTTGCAGAGTACTCCCGCTTTGACTCCTGAGGAAGAACTCCGCCAGACGCTGAAAAGGATCAAATCCAATGCTGTCGCCGAAGTCTCTCAAGGCGAGTCCTCCGCTAACACAGGAGATACTATGCCTCCGCCATCCGGTACTGTGCCGCCTCAGCCAGGCTCGCATCGCACTCGGCGTTTCACTTCTGCTTCCACTACTCCTTCTTCTAAGAAATCTTCCATCAATTCAAAGGATAAGACCCCTGTTACCCAAAACCTAGCAACCATCTCTGAAGAGAAAGACGGCGATATAGTGATGACTGAAGCCGAACCTGTGAAAGAATCTCCAAAAATTCCTCTTGGGCGAGAGCCTGTTGTTCCTCCCGCCAAGTCTGGCAATGATGTTTTCATTCCTCCCGCTGGGGACATCTTTACTGGTCTTTCCGGTAATTCTAACTCTCTTGTCGCTCTTACAAATCTTCACAGAATGCCTTTTGGCGATAGAGATTCTGGGCTCCCAAGAAGGAGTGATACTGGCATGGTAGTAAATAGGCTCGCCGACTCTTTCTCCCGACTGCTTTCCTTGGAAGAAGGGAGGAACATCCCCATTTCTCTTTATTATGAAGCTATGCTGAAGTATTCTACAACTGGCTTGGCCCATTCTTCAAATTTAGCCTCTGTGGCCCAAGGGTTGACTCCCCAGGAACATTTTTTTATGGCCGCCGCGGTAACTATTCATTCCCATGTTTTCTATTATTAACTATTATGTCTAGCTTTTGCTGATTTTTTCTTTCGCTTCTGCCTCAGGGATTTCAACATTGTTTGAGTATGATTGATACCTTTGACGCACAAGGCGATAGGGTGAATTTCCTGTCTCGTGAAAATGAGGATCTTGAGCGCCAGTTGAAGGAAAAAGAGGCAGAAGCAACAAAGTGGCTCAATGCTAGCATCAAAGAGTCCACTGAGCGTGATGCACTTCAAGGTATTTTTCTCTTTTGACTTGTAGACTGAGATTTCTTTGCATTCTAGTCTTTCGCCGAATCCCTTAGATCTTGCCCCTTCCAAGGTTGCCGTCAGCATCCTGACACACGACTGAAGCGAGCTGAAACCGAGATAGATAACTTGGCGAAGGCTAATGCTAAGAAGTGCGATATGCTGTACGGCCAGGCTAAGACTATTGAGTGGTACCGCCGAGAGTTAAATTATGTTAACGAATTAAATGTTAACCTTGATAATCTTCTCAAAGTTTCTCAAGCCGATTTAAAGTGGATGGAAAGCGAACGAGATAATGCCCGCCGACTAGCTGAACTTAATAACAAACGGAAAGAAGCCGTCATTGTGGACCATATGAGAGCGAGCTCCTTGCGTTTAGATGAGAAGGCGAGAGCTGATAAGCTTGCCTCTCGCCTTAACACTGTCATTTCTGAGAGAGATTTCGCCGAGCAGGAAACGCAAAGGTGGAAAGATTTCTGTAAGATTCATGGCGATCGCGCCAGAGAACTTGACAATCAGCTAAAAGCCCAACTGCGGCAGGTGGCCACTGTATCCGGTTCTCCTGTTAACGCTAAATTTGAATCCCATCTAAAACTCCTTGTAGAAGCCCAAACTGGTGCTTGTAGGCACGTGAGCGAGTTGGAAGGTAGATTTCTAGGATATTTTTCCGCCTGGTTCTTCATACTGCCTCAGTTTCTGACTCCCATGTTTTATTTTTCCACAGGGCGAGTCAAACAGTTGGAAGAAGAATTGAAGAAGCAGCATAAAATTGTTGAGGATCACAAGCTTTGCACTGACACTATCTCAGAATTGGCTGGGAAACTCACCCATCACCATGGTTGTGAAGAAAGGCTGCAACAGGCTGTGGAGGCTCACCGCCAATGTCCCAATCAGATCGCTGAACTGAACCTTCAACTTCAAGACCACAAGAAATGCCAAGCCAGTATTGAAGGCCTTGAAAGTAAGGTGAAGTATTTAGGCAAAATCCAGAGTGGACTTCAAGCTGATATAAGCCAGGCTCAGAAAGATCTCCAAGCGAAAGACGCCAAACACAAGCAGCAGTTGCTTCTGATGGACTTCATCGTCGTTCAAGAATATATCAATAGGGAATTCCCTAAGATGGGCCTTAAGATTCCTGCTGAATATGCTCTTACTCCTAAAGCTCCCGCCGTGAAGGAGGTGGTGGATTGTGATGACGGCGAGGGATCAGGATCCAACGGCGAGGAAGATGTTGAGGAAGAAGAAGATGTGGTCCAAGAAGAAGATGAGGAAGAAGAAGAAGCGAAGAAAAGGATGACAAGGGACAAGGCGAAAACACAAACAATGGCCAGCCTGAGGGTGGAGAGAGGACTCATGAAGGCGAGAACTAGTCTGCTCCATGATCTTAAAGAGGACCGACCACTTTTCTTTATACCTTCCTTTCATGCCCCTGCAACTTCTTTGTTTTTGTAATGAACAATCTCTCCCCCCTTTTTTTGTTAAGGCGAATATTTTTGTTCCTTTCCGTCCTTATTATCGCCATGTAGGGATATTACCTTTAACTTTTGCAATGGATTATCTTTCTTTTAAATGCTGCCTTTTGAACAATCTTCTATCGTATTTGCTTCAATTTGCCTTCAAAGTCTTGACTTGCCATTGAGTGAAGTCCTGGTCATGTACAGCCAATAATTTCTCAGAGCGACAGGGTTAGATCCCAGCCGTAACCATTACTTGTGCCCGTCGGCGATCTAATATAAGCTTCTTGGGTTGCCCCATAGACTTTAATACACTATAGCTTTCGCCAGGGGTGATGCTATGGCGTAGACGGATTAACACACCGACGGCCCCGCCGAATGTGATGTTACAGCAAAAGGGTTCTTATTCGCCCAAACACTTACAGATCAACAAGTAACACGACTGGCCTTACAACTAAGCCTGGGTCGGACTAACTCTTACAAGTAGGTGTGTTCACTCAATGCAAGCAAGCTTTCTTCATAAGAGATCTTGGCTCTTAGTTGATTTATTGGTTTGGGCATTATGCCTTCAAAGATGGCACATGGCCTTAGTACCTGATCAGGGTTTTGGTATGGCTTTTATTGCCTTGGGCATCTGTGCCTCTGTAGGTGGCTTTTATAGCCTATTGCTGAGTATGTTGCCTCAGCTACTGTGCTCTTAGAGCTTTTAAATTCTAGCCATCACTGTAGTTAGATTACTCAGTGAATGCAAAATGTAAATGACTCAGTAATTTGTTAACGGGGTTCGGCGCATGATAGCAAACCTACGTCCCCGGATCTTATTCGCTGTTGTGTTACATCAGTTAATAAGATTTCTTGGGTATTATGCCCGCCCAAGACTTCGGATTTTACATTGTTTCCCTCAAGGATACTACTTCTTAAGAAACCTGGCGTTCCATGGATGTTCGAGTTGTACGCCATGCTCATCAATCAATACATACGCTCCTGGACCAGCCACTCTTTTGACCACATAAGGGCCATCCCATACATGCTCCAACTTCCTGAATCCTTCTCGCTAAGACGGGGGAATTTCTCGAAGTACCAACTCGCCGGGCAGATATTCTCTTGGAATCACCCGCTTGTTGTATTCTCTTGATAATCGCCGGTGATAATTCTCCATGTGTGTAAGGGCGATTAGCCGCTGCTCTTCTAAGTCATCCAACTTGGCCAGAATCAAGTCTGTATTCAAATTCTTTTCCCATGCCTCATGCTTTGTAGTGGGCAAGATTACCTCAGATGGTAGTACTGCTTCGGCACCAAAAGTGAGTAAGAAGGGAGACGCTCCAGTTGCTTCTCGAACTGTGGTTCTATACGACCACAAGACATTGTGTAAATGCTCACACCATGCCTTTTTGTGCTTCTCCAGCCTTTTCTTCAATCCCATTCCAATAGTCTTATTGGTGGCTTCTGCCCGCCCATTACTCTGAGGGTACAAGGGAGTTGATTTTCCTAACTTGACGCTGTAGTGAGCGAGTAACTTTCTTATGTTGTCGCCGACTAACTCCTTTCCATTGTATGTACATATCTCCGTCGGTACTCCGAATCTGCAGAATATGTTTTCCCAAATGAATGTGAATACTTCTTGTCCTATTTTCTTCCTGATGGCTTTGGCTTCACACCACTTGGTAAAATAATCTGTCGCCACAATAATGTATTTCTGTTGTCCAGAGCCTGTAGTTAGTGGTCCAATAATATCAATGCCCCACTTGGCGAAAGGCCAAGGGCTGAGCACTGAATTTAAAGATGTTGCCGGCGCCTTAATTCTTCTTCCATACAGCTGGCATGGTTTGCATCGCTGAACATATTCTTTTGCATCTTTATTCATCCAAGGCCAGTAGTATCCCTGCATTCTGACCTTCTAGGCTAAAGCTCTTTGGCCACTATGATTTCCGCAGTCTCCTTCATGGATTTCTTTTAATAATTTATTGCCTTCTTCCTTGGATACGCATCGCAGCATGGGTCCGGAGAAAGACCGGCGATATAGGATTCCATCTCGGAGTTCATAGTTCGCCGAGCGACTGATGACCTGATGAGCTAAAATTTGATTTCCTGGTAAGGTTAAGCGGTCCAAGTAATACCGTATCGGCGATCTCCAATCTGTTTCTGCTGACTCTTCAGTGTTTGTTGTTAACACCTCTCTATGCCTTGGTGTTGCTACCGATGGCTGCATCACTCTCTCAATAGCTATCGAAAGAACATCTGGATTTGTCATCATTGAGGAGATAAACGCCAATGCATCGGCGTGCCTGTTATCCTTTCTGCAGATGTGGCGAAACTTGATACCTATGATCCTCTGGGCATACTCCCTAGCAAGTTTTAGGTACTTCTGCATAGATGGGTCCGCTGTCTGGTATCGCCCAGATATTTGTCGAATCACTAGCTGAGAGTCGCTTGTCAATCTAACATTGCTGATACGCATTTCGATGAGTATTCGCATGGCGTGAATAACCGCTTCATATTCTGCCTCATTGTTAGTCTCCGGGAATTCTAGCCTTAGCGAGTGTACTATCCGTGCTCCTTTCGGCGAAATTAGGACAATCCCTATTCCATTTCCTTCTTTATTTGATGAACCGTCTACATAAACCTCCCATCCGTCAGGACTGCACTTCAATAGATCTGGCACTTCGTGTTCTTGCTCATCCAGGGAGGATGGGATTTCTTCAATCTCTTCCTCTTCATCAATTGGGAAGTCGGTGAGGAAGTCTGCAATAACTTGTGACCGCTGAGCCGTACGTATTTCATATTGAACGCCAAACTGTTCGATTTGCTGATTCCATTTGGCGATTCTCCCCACTCTTTGAGAACTATGCAGTATAGATTCTATTGGAGTTTTAGTGAGGACCACAATGGGATGAGCGTGAAAGTATTGGACGCAACCGCTGAGATGCAAAGACCAGTGCCAAGATCAACTGATCTATTTTAGTGTAATTCTTTTCTGCCCCTTGCAGTGTTCTGCTGATATAATATATAGGTGTTTCCCCACCCTTGGTTCTTACAAGTACTGCACTTATGGCAAAAGATGTTGCAGCGAGATATACTCTGAGTTCTTCGCCGTGTTCAGGTGGTTGAATTGCTGGGAGAGTGGCGAGATACTTTTTAATTCCCTGAAAGGCAGCTTCATGTGCCTCAGTCCAGTCGAACTTTCTCCTTTTTTCAATGTCTGGAAAAACAGTTTACATTTATCGGAGAACCTAAATATGAATCTGTTAAGGGACGCCAAAGTCCCATTAAGCCGCATAACATCTTTTACTGTTACCGGCGAAGGCATTTCTATAATTGCCTTAATCTTAGCCTGGTCAGCTTCCACTCCTTTCTTCGTGACGACATATCCCGAGAATTTTCCTGAAGTTACGCCAAAAACGCATTTCGCCGGGTTAATCTTTAACTTAGTAACGCGCATATGGTTGAATATTTCTCGGAGGTCTTCCACGTGAGTTTGCTTCTTCTTGCTCTTAACTAGCATGTCGTCCACGTACACTTCCATTGTCTTCCCTATCCATCTTTCAAACATCTTCTGTGCCATTTCTTGGTAAGTAGCGCCAGCATTCTTAAGTCCAAACGGCATTCGAGTGTAGCAAAACAATCCCTTGGTGGAAAAGAAAGCTGTGTGCTTTTGGTCTTCGTCCGCCAAAGGTATTTGGTTATATCCCGAATAACCGTCCATAAATGACAGCAACTCGTGACCAGATGTAGCGTCTACCGTTTGGTCAATACTTGGCAGCGGGAAATTGTTCTTCGGACATGCTCTGTTAAGATCACTGAAGTCGATGCAGATTCTTACTCCCTTGTTCTTCTTAGGTACTACCACCATGTTAGCTATCCATTGTGGATATTGCACCGGCCTTATTACACCGGATGCCTTCATTTTATCGAGTTCTGCCTCTACTGCTTCTTTATAAGCTGGAGCCAATTTCCTTATCCTTTGCTTGAATGGTCTGATCTTTGGATCAATATCTAGCTTATGACATGCTATCGCCGGGTCAATACCGGGCATCTCATCCATGCCCCAAGCAAAGACATCAACATATTCCTTGAGTAGCGCTTGTAGCTTCACAGATTCGTCTTCATTTAATAGAGTACCAATCTTTACCATCTTTGGATCTTAATCATCGCCGATATTAACATCCTTAGTGGGTTCCACCGCTGTAAAATGCAAGTCTGGTTCTCCCATCGGCGATGGTTCCTTTAATTGCTATAAGGCCTTATCTCCAGACTTCGCCGAGTCTTCTACCGAGTTTACTGAATGCACATATGTGGTTGGGTTGGCGATGAAGTCTAGAATCTCCTGCTCCTTAATTGCTTCCTTGCTGAGCTTCTTCTTCTCTGCAATCTTTACTTTTCGATTTTCTCGCATTTGCACATCCGCTGAGTTGCACGCCTTGGCCACTGCTAAATCTCCTACATACTCGGCGACTCCAAATGGTGTGGGGAATCTCAGGCGTTGATGATAAGTGGATGGGACCCCCTTCAGACTGTGGAGCCACGGTCTTCCCAGAATTGCAGCATACGGCGAGTCAACATCCACAATACAAAGAGTAGTTTTCAAGAAATAATCCTCGCAAATTTTAACTTTAAATTCAATTTCGCCTTTAGGCTTAGAAGCGATGCCATTAAACCCATAAATGTTATAGGGGGAGACTGTGGGCGAGGGTATTTTATCATCTTTCGCCCTCATCGCTTCAAAGGCAGTATTAAAGAGGATATCCACGGAACTTCCCGGGTCAATAAGCACCTTTGGCAGTCTAAATTGCTCCACCTGAATGGTAAGAACCAAAGGGTTGTTATGATTTCTTCCTTATGGAGGAATCTCTTGGGCGGAGAACCCGACACATGCCTTCATCCAGTCTTGCAAGGGCTCTTGCTTAGCGGAAACACTACAAATCTCATTTCCCATTCTATCTCGCTTATGCACACGAGATAGAACGTTATCATGAAATTCATCTCTAGTAATTTTTGAATGTACAATGGAAAAGCAGTCTAATTCCAACAAGTCCCGATCGACCTTTACCTCATACACATTTGGAGTCTGAGCTGGAATGGCCTGAATTGGCTGGACCATGATAGGAGGTGGTGGTGGCAATTCTAAGAATTCCTGGAATTTCCCCAAGCGGATGAATCGATGAACTTCTTGTTGTACGCCGGTGCAGTTCTCAGTTGTATGGCCATGAAATTGATGGAATTGACAAAAGGAATTGGTATTGGTCGGCGGGGCCCTTGGGTTTCCTCTGTTATATGGATAGCGGAGTCATCCCTACAGTTTGAACTTTCAATTTGGCCAAATGCATCTGTGTAGGTGACACGCAATTTTGGTAGAGTAGCGTCTTGGAAAGGTTGCTGGTTGCCTCTGCCAAATTTCATGTTATCTCCATTGTATCTTCTTTCGCCATTCCCAGTTCGCCGATTATCTCTTCCTCCTCGCCCATAGTTTCCTCCTTGCTTGTCACGCCCATCATAATTTTCTCGCTTCTGCGAATTCCAATGCTGCTCGGCGGTAACTTGCTGTTGTTGCTTTCCTGCTTCAGGTACTATTATCGCCGAAGAGGGATTCTGCACCAATTTTCGCTGTTCAGCCTTCAGCCATTCTTTCTTAATTTCTTCTTGATCTTCCGGCGAGAAACTATTAATTGAGTGAATTTGTTTTGCTCTTTCCTTCTTCAAGC
>JAJJMA010066899.1:0-15001 GCA_023529015.1 Papaver nudicaule
ATTTGCATACGAAAGTTTGACAAAATACTTATAGAAAGCATACCTAACTTAAGTTGATAAAGAAAAATATATATCAGATCTTTGGTTTCTACATTCATTTGCATAAGAAAACTTCAAATACTAATTAAGTAAAGTGCAAAGAAATTACTCTGTTTGTAATTTACCCAAAATGCTTTAGTATCATGCCACTGTGAGCCTGAACTCAAATTCGTTGTTCAATAATCCACTGCTACATATAACGAAGTATCTCCCACAATACAGCATTTCTACTTCCATATCTAGCGCCAAAAGATTAAAAAGATTGACACCACCCCCTCTATCTTATCTTCCTTCCCGCTTATCTACTCCCTTACTTCTTGGTCCATAATTTGCAGATCTGCGTCAGGCATTATTCTATTTGTTGATTGCTACTAAGGTGCCAATATAAGTCTCCACACTGTAATCATCTGGGAAACCATGTATCTTAATAGCTCTAGCTCTTTCAAGCTTAGGATCATATGAAATAAGACCACTGCTCTCTTCCTTTCTTGGGCCACCTATACATAGGGTCTCACCATTCTGTAGTGTTTGAATTGGCTCGACATTGTACATGTCTGCCATTTGTGCAGTAATCTGCAGATGCTTACTCCACATGTTATCCATCATTGTCCACACATCAATGTTATCGTTTTGATGCGTACAGATATCAAGATCCTCCATGTGATTCTTACGAAGAAGGCAAAGTTTCCCTGGAACTTCTCTTCTTAACCAAGCTCATTATAGATTAAGTCCGAAAGAGCATGAGATATTATAGGGACAAGTTGATGATCTTTTGCAAAAGGGATTGATAGACTTAATTAGTAAGGGTCCTTGTGCTAGCCCGGCCTTTTTAGTTGACAAAAAAGATTGTGGTTATCGTATATGCATTGACTGTAGAGCCCTGAATAGAGTGACAATACCCTATAGGTTTCCTATACCTAGGATTGACGACATGATAGACATGCTTGCTGGTTATAAAGTGTTTACAAACTTGATTTGCGAAGTGGTTATCATCAAATACGTATTCGTGAAGGTGATGAATGGAAGACTGCATTCAAAACTCGTGAAGGATTATATGAGTGGCTTGTCATGCCATTTAGGTTATCTAATGCTCCTAGCACGTTTATGCGTCTAATGAATCAAGTTTTGCAGCCTATTCTTGGGAAATTTGTCACAGTTTACTTTGACGACATTCTTATTTATAGCCGCAATGAAGAAGAACATCTTGAACATTTATCTCAAGTGTTTAAGGTATTACAAGAGAATGTGTTGTATGTGAACCTAAAAAAGTGCACATTCCTTACCAACAAAGTTGCATTCTTGGGTTATATTGTACTCTTACTTCAATACGTGATGTACACAGTTTCATGGCTTAACTTCTTTCTACATAAGTGTTGTGAAGGATTTTAGCTCCATTGATGCTGGTTTAACAGATTGTTTGAAGAAGGAAAATTTCGAATGGACTGAAGAAGCAGACAAAAGTTTTAATTTACTCAAGGAGAAGTTGTGTAGTGCCCCTGTTCTCGCTATGCCAAACTTTGAGAAACCATTCGAAATCCACTGTGATGCTTCTATTGTTGGCATAGGCGCAGTTTTATCTCAAGAAGATCATCCAGTTGCTTTTTACAGTGAAAAGAATTCGGATACAAAGAAGAAGTGGTCAGCTTCTGAGCTAGAATTGATAACACTTGTTCAAGCATTAAAACAGTGGCATCCTTATCTCATTCACAGTGAGTTGTCAACACTAATCATCAAGCTCTTAAGTTTCTGCAAACTTCAGCTAAAGTTAACAGAATGCACGATAGGTGGTTATCTACCATCAATCAGTACACTTTCTCTATTCGGCACAAAAGTGGCAAACTAAATCAAGTAGCCAACGCTTTGAGTAGAAGAGCTCATCTTTTAGTCACTCTTAGATATGAAAGTGTAGCTTTTGATTTCTTGAAGGATATTTATAGTGATGATCCAGATTTTCAGTCACTTTGGGAGAAGTGTGGTTCTTCTACAGGCGGTGTGGATGACTATCTCATTCAAGATGGTTTTCTTTTCAAAGGGAATAGGTTATGCATACCACAATGTTCATACATCTTCATCTTATTCAAGAACTGATGTTAGTGGACTTGGATGACATATTGGACGTGATATATAAAACCATAGCTTTGGTTGAGGAACGTTACTTTTGGCCTTATTTGAAAAGAGATGTTCAGAAATACGTCCAAAAATGCATGATTTGTCAGCAATCCAAGGGGACAATTTAAAACACATGATTATATACTCCACTTCCTGTTCCTGATGCTCCATGGGTTGATATTAGTATGGATTTTGTGCTTGGTTTACCACGTACGTCAAAAGGGAATGACTCTATTATGGTTGTGGTGGATCGTTATTCAAAGATGGCTCACTCATAGCTTGCAAAAAGACAACAGATGCTACAAAAGTTGCTTATCTGTTTTTCAAAGAAATCGTACGTTTGCATGGGGTTCCTAAATCCATCACATCTGATCGAGATACTAAGTTAACGTTTTTAAGCTACTTCTGGAAATCTTTATGGATGCGTTTGGGAACTAAGTTGCAATACAGCACAATTGCTCACCCTCAAAGTGACAGGCAAACTGAAGTAGTCAATCGTTCCTTAGGGAATCTGATTAGAGCTAAGCTTATAGAAGGAAAGAAAAAACAATGGGACAATCTCCCACACGTGGAATTTTCTTTTAACACATCAGTCAATAGGTTTACAGGTAAGACACCTTTTGAGATTGTGTATTCTAAAGTTACTAATCATATTTTGGACTTGGTAGTACTTCCCAAACTGCAGCCGTCTAGTTTAAAAGCAGACAACTTGGTGGACAAAGCTTCACAAATACATCAAGAAGTGAAGACAACGCTTGAAGATTCAAACGTTAAATACAAGGAGGCTGCAGATAAACATAGAAGATTGAAGACTTTCCAAGAAGAAGAATTAGTGTTGATTCATCTACGAAATGAATGTTTTCCTACTGGAACTTACAACAAAACAAAAATGAAAAAGTATGGACCGTTCAAAGTTCTAAAGAAAATAAGTGATAATGCTTATGTCATTGATCTGCCACCAGATTGGAACATCTCCAATATCTTCAACGTGCAAGAGATTTTCACATTCCATGGAGAAAATGAGGTTCTATTTACTAGATAACTCGAGTGCGAGTTTCTTTCAAGAAGGGGGGACTGATGTAGTACATCTTTAGTACTGCATTCCTTATTTATGCATTACATATTTTATTCTACTCTTACGAGTATTTCTTGTTTAACAAGACTCTTTTACTTTCCTAGTATAGGTTGGTTTCCTTTCTTTATTCTTTAGTCGATTATGTAAGCCTATATATAGGCCAGTTCTCTTGATGAGAAAACAAATTATTATTATTCGACTTTTATAAATCTTGATTATTCAATCAAATTATCATTAAGCTTCTTACGAAACTTAAGCCTCCCTTCGTATCTCTAGCAAATACAAGATTCTTACGAACCTTGTTTGCTTTCACCCTTTAGTCCGCCGTTACTTAATTAAACATTTAGTTTTATTGGCTCTATTATATTTTCGTAGTTAAACATGTTCTAACCTTCTTTACTTTAGAAGTGTGGATTATTTGTAAGTACTTATCGTTACTTATCTTTCTATTACGTATTATAGAATTGTACTATGTTTATGATAATCTATTGTTTAATGCGTGTATTCGAATGTTAAAGGACATCATTCTAATTAAAAAAGAAATAATCTCAAAAGGACCTGAGATAAACTGTTCATTTGTATGACATTCCCGTGTGATGTACTTAAAGGAATGTCTTAAGGAGAGATCAAATGTCTATTCGATAGTGGAACCACCCGCACTATCATAAGAAATGGACAATTGTTTGTTGATTTAATTTACTCCTTTTTGTGACTACGATGATTGGATCATCGAAAGTAATAATTGGTCAAAGTATTGCTCAAAGCTTGTCGCCAGAGGCACAAGGTTTAAATTCAAAGAAGCTCTATAAGCATTTAGAGTTAACCACACCTTGTGAGTTCTAAAAATATTCATTCAAATTGTTATCTTTTAGAAATTCGCTGTAAAAATGGAACTTTATGTTACTTCTAGTGAATGCGGAAGGAAGTGCATCTTAAAGAAACTATTGAGTCACTCTAGTGGATTGTACATCACCACTATTAGGATCATTGAATCCTATATTGTTTCCAACGACGAACTATTGGCCAGTGACTTATACAAGCTTTGGCACTACCGAGTAGGGTATCCAGGTCGACATTTGATGATATGTGTTTTAAAAAACTCACACTGACATCATTATTTCGAGTGAGAAAGAAACGAGACAAAATATTGTTACGACGAAGAGTAACAATGTGCCTCATAAAGTAACTGAAGCAAAAAATTTGCTTCTACAGAAATTGAAACGCGATTATTGTCTCTTAAAGTAAGTGAAATGCAATCTTCACCTTCTAAAGTAACTGAAGCATGCCATTAATCTCATTTTCTTCGTTGGCCTTATCGAAGGCAGATCTACAAAGCTTGCTCTTTATCAAAGACAGGATCCAGACCATCCTATGCTAAAGATGCCAAAGAAAAAAAACCATTTTCACGAAGGATACAAGGTGATATTTGTGGACCTATACATCCAGAATGCGGACCATCCAAGTATTTTATGGTTCTGGATGATGCTTCGACCCGTTGGTCACACATGCTGATTTTGCAAAGCTCCCATCACAAGTGAGACGTATAATGGCTCACCACCATGATCATACAATCAAGTTTGTCATACTTGATAAAGCTGGAGAATTTACATCTAAAGGAATTGATGATTTATGTATGTCTAAAGGAGTTGACATAGAGCATCATGTACCCCATACATTCCCGAATTGGTCTCGCGGAAGCTAACATCAAAAGGTTAGAGATGATAGCTAAGGTACTGGTTATGCGCTTCACCTGCCTATTACTGCTTGGGGTACCTCATATTGCATGCAACTTTACTTATTCTCTTCAGACCCACTGATAGCCAACCATATTCTGCGTACCAGTTTGTAACTGGATATAAGCCTGATATTTTATATTTATGCATTTTTGGTTGTGTCGTACATGTGCCTATTACACCTCCACAACATACAAAGATGGGTCCACATAGACGATTAAGTATTTATGTTGGATACGAATCCCCAACAAATATCCGCTACAAAGAACCATTGACAGGTGATCTCTTTACCACTAGAATTGTGGATGGTCACTATACTGGAAAAAAAAATTCCCATCGTTAGGGGAGGTAAAGAAAAGGATTTCCTAAGGGAACGACAGGAATTGTCGTGGTGTGTTTCTCGTATCGTCTCATCTTGATCCCGGCACTTCACAATGTGAAATTGAAGTGAAAAACGATTTTCTATTTTCAGGATGTACACCAATATCACTAAAGTGACAAAATCAAACATACCAACTGCAAGCGTGTCTGCAAGATTAGAAATCTTTAAATAAGGATATGCACCATAAACTAAGGTACTACTCAGCTACATTTTGTGGAAGTGTAGTTGAGGTCGTGGCTCCATAAAGGAAGTCGGAGAGACCACCTGGTTCGATTGACGCTCACCTAAAAAGGAAGTGGGTGAGTAAGGCACAATTTAACTATTTATATCATCTGAACTCATCTCATAGAATTGTTTTTGAATATGTCCATGAATCAAACTGGAGGACGCTCCAAAGTTTTAAATGATTCTAGTGAACAATGAAATCCCATTGGATTATGAGAATGCACATGAGTCAATGAAAGGATCATGGGTGCATATGGATGATATAATTCAGTTGCTCCAGAAGTAGAGCACGATGAGATCGAACCATGCTTTATATTGTTTGGATGCAAACAGAGATCATATTTGGCCTACGCAATCCAGGAAGAACTTAGTTCTTTGACAAATATATATACAGGTATTTGGTCTGGTAGTGCTAACCCACCAAGTGTAAAGCATGTGGGACATATATAATTATTTGTCACAAAGTGGAGTGAGAATAATTAATAAAGTCTTAAAGTTTAAAGACACAACCCCCTGGATCGCTTATTCTCTTGTAGCGAACATCATGATGTTCTGCTAATTAGATTAGCTTGGAAGTTTCAGAAGGATTTGAAATGCAACTTATGGAAGTGGTTACATAATATCTCTATGGGGATCTTGATACAGAGATGTTCATGAAAGTGCCAGATGGCCTTTCATTGCCCAAAATCAAGTAACTCTAAACCACGGAGTGCGTTTGCAATTATGTTGAAACGCTCACTTTATGGATTAAAGTAATCCAGACGGATCTGGTATACCCGTAGAAGTGATCATTTGATTGCGAAGGGATATACAAATAATAAATTGCCCCCTTGCGTGTTTTGAAAATAAACATGTTCCGGATTTGAAATTATAGTTGTCTATGTCGACGATATGAACATAGTAGGTACTTTGACGAAGTACGAGAAACCGCAACCTATTTGAAATTCGAAATTGAGATGGAAGATCTTGGGAAAACTCGGATGTGTCTAGAATCCCCCAATATATTTGTAAGACAAATATATTGGGGGTTCATTTTTGAACTAGAACATCGAGATTGTGGAATATTAATCCACCGGTCAGCATATGTCCATAAGATATTCAGGTTATTTAATATGGGCAAAGTGTACCGGGCTAGCACTCCCATGATTGGTCGAACTTTAGATCTACGTAAAGATCAATCTCGTCCATAGGAAAGTGACGTAGATGTTTCGGGAGATGAATATCCCTACATAAGTCAATAAGTGCATTATTGTTCTTAAAACAATGTACTCGACCAGATATCTTGTTCCCAGTGAACTTGTTAGCTAGATGTAGCTCAGCGCCAACGCAACGTCATTGCAATGGTATCAGGAATATCTTTAGATACCTAAAAGGAACCATTGACATGTGTTTTGTTCTTATCCCTATGAAGACGCAAGTAGAGTTTTCTAATGCAATTACAAATTGTATTGTACTCCCATGATTACATGTGAAAAGTATATGACTAAAAGAATTGTCCGACTCTCATGATTGCATAACTGCAGAGATCTAAAGAACTTGTCTGAATGCGTAAGACTAAAGGATGTGTTCACCTATATTGGACAAAGAAGTTGTTCAAACTCCCATGAATGTGTTGTACAAAACAATTGTCCTATATCAAGGGGAGCACCTAGTGGTAAGCTGTACTCCTTTTCCCTTCACCGAGGTCGTGATCAATAACCTGACGACTTAATACCAAATAAAAAAATCGTCTTAGTTTGCTTTCCAAGTGTAAAATCGTCACAAACCTATATATAACCTTTACGACCTAATAAATCAAACATGCATATATGAAGGAAAACTGTAATTAAGTCGTCAGGATAGGTTCATTGACAATGACAAGTTTTCGTACCAAGAACATGAACAATCGTCATGTTTACGAGACACATTCTCAGCGATTTTTTCTGTGCAACTTTGAAAATTTGAGTTTTTATTATTAAACAAATCATAGTGTTTTTAGTGAACTAATCTCCTCACTGGAGACACATCAATGGATGACTGCTAGGGTTATTGTTGCTGTGGTTCTTCAAGCTCGGATTGTTCCACAACACTTGATCTTGATGAAACTCTTCCTCTTCTCACATACACCAATGGAGAATCATTCGATTGTGTTTGACCAACCATCTTTGTAACGTAAGTTAATCAACAAATCAAGCTTCAAAATCCGAATTTTGAAGGTGATAAATTATTTTTCAAAAAAGAATTTAGAGAGTAAGAAATGAAATAGAGAGAAGAAGAGTGTTTGTTGTTAATAATATATAGAGAAGAGGTTTTTTGTTTGTGTGTTTTTTAATTAGCTTTGTAGTAATATTAATACTCCCTCTGTTCCAATTTATCTCAGGGTTTTATGATTTTTACATGTTACAAATTATTCGAGGGTTTTCCTATTTTTTCCTGAATTATCCATATTTTAGGATCACACAATAACATAGGAAATAGGAAATAGTAAAAAGAATGACTTTTTTTAAATATTTGTATTCCTGAAACAATTACAATATAATCTATAAACCAAAAGAAATAGAATTAGGAGTATTAAATGTGAGATATTATTAAGGGTAAATCAGGCTAAAAAATAATCTCTTTCATTTTCCTTAAACTGCATGGAAAACTCCAAACCCTCAAATAAATTGGAACCCACAGAATAATAAAATTAGAATAGGGACTTTTTAGTATCTTAACAAAATATATAGTCATCCCTTATAAACTAGACTGGGTTTGGTTTCCTAGTACCAACACAAAACAATACAAAGGGCAGTGAAAACAATTATCCGCCTCGTTACGGGGCCTCCTAAACCCTACTAGTTTCTCAGACACTCTTCTTCGCTCTCTTCACTCATTCAACCCCGCTCCACCACCATCCCACCACCATCCACCTCCTCCTCCTCCATCACAACCACCACTATCACCACCTTCATCTTCTTGTCCAACAACAATAACCACCGAATCACCACTCGAATCACTCTGTTCTTTAATAGAAACCCAAATTTGGGGGTTTTCATGAGCAATCACCACCAATAGCAGCAGACTCAAGAAACCTAGGTATCATTGATTTCTCTACTTGTCTTTTCTTTTCGAGTTTATTTGTTTCGATTTTGCTTTAGGTTTTGATTCAATTTGTTATTTCCTTTCATAGAAAAATCAAATTTGTGGAAAACCCTAGGTTTTTTTCATTATGTTGTTATTAGGGTTAAAATTATCACCTGTCTAACAATGTGATTTGTGGAATTGGATTTTGAATTCGTTTTGAGAAAGAATTGGGTAATTTGTTAAAGATTTAGCCCTAATTTCAAAATCGAAGATACTTTTGGTTGCAATTTTGAGTTTCTCACTTCATCCACTCTGTAATTTGTTAGTTTGTTTACGATAAGTCTGTCTGATAGGGTTAACACACTGTGTACAGAGAGACTGAGAGGAAATACAGAATTCTCTTCTGATACTGCAACATTCTCTTCTGGTTTCAACAATTGCCAAGAGTCCTGCATAGATAACTAAGAATCTAATACCAGACGATGAAATATTTTTAGTAGTCAATTTTGTCGCAACCTTTTTAGTCAAAAATGTAGGTGCGTGCTAATGAAGCAGTTGAATTTATGAATCGAAAATGTTACCAGAACTGTCCATTTCCGTTGCCTTTGTGTGAACTTCTGAACTAGAAATGTCTCGCATATCTGCTTCTGGTGCCACATTATTTGGCTTAAAGAAGAAACACAAGTGCTGATTACAGTAATACAATGCGAGAGTGACTATTTCTCTTTTATCTCGCATTGTAGTGACTGATTCTATTTTCATTTCATTTTATTTGTAAAGTGGTTCAACTATTTGTAGTAATGTGCTTATGTCTTTTAAACTTCTTTTTTGGTTTCATGATTCGGTATTGTTACTGGATCTGTTATATCGGTTTTAGATCTTCTTTTAACTTGTTTATGTTGGAAAATGATCGATGTTCATTTCTTATTGGGATTGGAACTGCCTGCCTTACTGCTTTTTCTTTTGACCTTAGTTTGTCTGACTTTGAATTGGAATTACCTGCCTTAGAAACGCTAATGGTGTCTGATACCTGTGAATCCTTTGTGTTGCTGATACACGATTTGGATTTGATTCCTGAAACAAGGGAGACCTTTGAAGTCTTGACTCCGAAGCTAATTTCTGACTAACGTGTTTTTTGTTTTATTTTCCCTCTCTTAGTCTTTGGCAGTCAATAATTTTTTGCACTGCAAGCGAGGATGATGTACAATGATGCACATCAGCAGCAGCAGCTGCAGCATCAACTACAACAGCAACAGCAACAGCAACAGCAACAGCCACAGCAGCATCAACATCAACAGCACCATCAGCAGCAACAGCAGCATCAACATCAACATCAGCAACAACAACATCAGTATCAACTACAGCAACAACAACATCAACAACACCAACCTCAACATCAACAACAAGGTCTAGACTTCCATAGAGGACCGCCAATGCGTCAACCATCAGCTTCTTCGACGAACCTCACATCTGACTACCATCCCACTGGCCCCACTCCTTATGATGGTAGTATTTGCATTTTAAACATCTTTTTCTATTCTTTGCTCCTGATGCATACGTTCACTGGCGTTGAAAATGTTTTTCTTTTCGTTCATTTCCAAGTGTTCGATGAAATTGTAAGAGCTAGAGGAATTCCCAGCATACCGTAGGTGAAAAAGCTAGTAAGTACCTTGCGTGTCGTTTTACGATACTTTAGCATACCAATACCAATACCAATACCAATACCCTACCATTGGAGTGTCACGTGTTTGGCCTAGGTTGCTAGAAACTACAAACAATATAGATAGAAAGTTGAAAAGAAGACACCACTCTTTTGATTTCATATAGACATGATTATTATCGACTTGACACTTGTTAGCGAATACTACAGATTATTCATGAATCATAAGTATTGTAGAAAATAAATACTGAAAGAAAATACACAAATAGAATAGTTACTGTTAGGTTTAAATCTACCTTTTGTCTTTTCCTCTAATATGTTATTGATTTTGTATATCTTAGAATATTCGATACTTTTTCGGCAGTATTTAGGAATGTGTATTGTGTATCCAAGCGTCTCGCAAATTCAGTAACATCTTGTAGGCTTATCCTTTGGTCTTTAAGATTAAAATGTATGTTCAAGCACTGAAGCAAATCCATATTGATTTTAGCTTTGAGGACAAATAAACTGCTCTTGTTAGTGAAAAAGAAACTATCCACAAGGGCCAAGGTTATGTGTTCCAATTGAGTGTTGTAAAGTGCATACTGTCTAGAATTGGTAATTTCTTTGTAACATGCAACTGGCAGCTTTTGAAATTGTGTTGTGCTGATATACTTATCATCAGATAATTTTTTTGCTTTTCGTACTATAAATCAGTGCTTCTGGTGCTTTTCGTATATATGGTAGTTTGGTGGCTTCTCCCCTATTTTTGGAATTTTTTGTGATCTTCCTTCAAATTTTCGCAGCTCAAGGAGACAGTTTTGCTGCTAAAAGAGTTAGAAAGCTTGTCCAGAGGAGAGCTGTTGATTATACTAGCACTGTGGTTCGTTATATGCAGGTGAGCTGTTGTTTAAATTTATTTTTCCCGACATAAAAACCTGCTATGTTTATCTTTTTCTAGTGTCTCTTTTCGGATCTTCAATGTCTATGGAGAAAGGTCACTCTTAAGTGTTATCTTTTGTTTGAGTGCAACTGGTGTGCTATTATTTGTTGGAGACTCACTTTACAGAGTGTCTTGCCCATCAGTTACATCTACTGTTAATATCTTATTTACCTTCACCTAGTTTCATATATTGGAATAGAGAACTACATGATCACATGGCAGCTGTCTGATCGAGATTCCCTTCTTTTAATTTTCTCAATAATTGCTTTTGCTTAGGGTGGTGTGAAGTATCAAATATTGAGCGTGGTTCTCAGCCAGTTGATAGGCTAAGATTGGCAATCAAAGTTGATGCTGTGTTTTCGACTCTGTGACTGTGAAGGCATAAACTATCATTTAGCCATAGACTGATAGACTTACCGGCTTCTAGTCTAGTTCATCTTCTTCGCAATCTAACTCCATTCTCGTTACTTGTCATATTTTTATATTAGGCTCAGAGAGTTCCATAGGAGAATGCAACTCAGATATTGAGAAGCATTTTCAACAATAAAGTGTCTATATTAACATTTCACCAATATCTTATGTCTTAATTTATCAACAACAGCTATCTCCTGATTAGCGTTTTAACCTTCCCATGTTACTCTCGGTCCACATCTGTAAAGGTTGGCTTAAATGTGTTCATGTGCGCGCGTGTGTGTGTGTGTGTGTTTTCTAATTGCAAAATAAAGACGGAAATACGATATTTGACATCAATCTTTTGCAGACCCGCGTTTGGCAGCGAGATTCAAGAGACAGGACTGTGTTGCAACCTACCCCAGCTGCAGCAATTGATGTTAGTATTCCACTCATCTAAAGTACTTTGTTGTTGTCATCTGCACAGGTCAACAGTAGCATATTTGTTACTGCTCTGATTTGTTTCTGCATGTTTTTTGCTCCTCCGTTGGTCATCCATACTTCCTGACCAATGGTAGTGTCAAAAGTTAAGTACTAAGATTGTGCTCATTGCCTGTAGATGTGAAACTAAGTAATAACAAATTGGGTAACAGTATTTCACTGCGTCCTTGTTCGTGGTCATGGTGTTAAGATTGTTGGCATGCAAATTAAGGTCTTTCTTCTTTGTTAATGTGCAGATGCTGCCAACTATTGCCTATGCAGATAATCCATCTACAAGCTTCGCTGCAAAGTTTGTTCATGCATCTACTAACAAAAATAGGTGTTCAATAAATCGTGTGTTGGTAAGTTTCTTTTTTGATATCTGTTTTCATCAATATATGGAAATTGTAGTTTCTGCAATTCTAAAGCACACATGTCTGACAATAGGAGAAGGAAAGGCTACTATGTTATCAGTACTGAGCAGGAGACTTTATCACTGAAACATGTATTGATTAGTGTGATACAGTAAATGCTATTGGTTGACGGGTATCATCTTTTCAATGTCTAACGTAATCATTATTGTCTACTAAAGTGGACTCCTACAGGTAGACGTCTCATAACTGGTTCTCAAAGTGGTGAATTTACTCTTTGGAATGGGCAGTCATTTAACTTTGAGATGATTCTTCAGGTCTGCAGTGTTTACTTCACTTGTTTGTTTCGTTTTGAAGATATTTGTTCTGATCTAAGCATCTACATACTCAATGTTCTTGTTGTTGGATGTCTGTTTATATAGGCTCACGATCAAGCAATTAGGTCTATGGTATGGAGTCACAACGAGAACTGGATGGTTACTGGGGACGATGGAGGTGCAATAAAGTGTGATTTTTGGCCCATTACATATGATTATATTGTTACTCCCTGATTTCTGTAAATCGAGGTTACAGTTTTATGGATTTCTAACTTTTTTATATTTGTATACTTGCTATCTGGTTAGGTATTGGCAAAATAACATGAATAATGTCAAGGCAAATAAATCTGCTCATAAGGAATCAGTCCGTGATTTGAGGTACGTCTTTGTAATCCTACATGAAATCAGTTGTTTGATTGCTTTTTTTTTCTTGGGTATTTAAAAGATGTTATTTTTTTTTGCTCAACAGCTTCAGTAAAACTGATCTGAAGTTCTGTTCCTGTTCTGATGATACAACTGTTAAAGTTTGGGATTTTGCGCGGTGCCAGGAAGAGCGTTCTTTGTCTGGTAATGTGCCTTCATATGTTAGTTTCGTCAGTAACTGGTGCATATGTTTCCATGAAAGTGTCATTCGTACGTATTGCTTATTGTACTATGAGGTTTGTGGCCATGCCTTTATTGTAGCAAATTGGTGTTGTGAAGTGCTTGGCTTTATTCTTTCCTTATCAGATTGCAAGTTTATTAGTGAACCACGTCGATTATCTATTGTCACTGAATAGTGCTAGCTGGGGATCCTTGAAGGCTTGAATGAGGATTACACATTATGTTGTTATTTGCAAGTTTCTTTTTTGAACCATGTTAAAAGTTTATCATCCGGTATACTGGAAAATTTGCCTGCAGAATCTATTAAGATTTGTTTTAAAATCTCATTTCTTTATCAGTTTGTCAGCTCCATGCAGTGGTAATGTTCTTTTACATTTAATATGAAAAGACATTTCCAGTTTAGTCGATTTGTTTCATAAGCCGGTGCGTCAATTTTCTTAATGGCTATTTATGGTTTCTAATTATCAGATTTTCGTTAGCTGTGTTGGTTTAAGCATTCCTCCTCCCCCTAAGTAATTGTCGTTATTAATGTTTACGGCTTCTGAATTCACATCTGTATCTGAATAATCCTTTTCCTATCCGCGACATAGTATTTCTTTCTTCTGCATCTCTCAGAGTATCATATGAGCTTTAAGCATGCATGAGAAATGCTAAGAGATATGAATGTGTTATGAACTTTTGCAGGCCACGGTTGGGATGTTAAGAGTGTGGATTGGCACCCAACAAAGTCGTTACTAGTTTCAGGTCAGTACATTTATCACTATATTTGTTCTTTAGATTTAAGTGAGAGTGTTCTTGTGTGCATTTTTGAGTTCATTTTTTTACTATTGGTCTCAAACCAACTTGACTACCTTTGCATTAGGTGGCAAAGACAACCTTGTAAAACTCTGGGATGCTAAATCTGGGAGAGAGCTTTCTTCATTGTAAGCATATTTTGATTATTTTCTCATTTGAAGATTGATCGTTCTCATTTCCATGTGCTATTTTGTTTGCCATGCACATTAACCTAAACTTCTTTTGCAGCCATGGTCATAAAAATACGGTGCTTTGTGTTAAATGGAATCAGAATGGTAACTGGGTACTGACAGCTTCAAAGGATCAAATCATCAAGGTGCAGTTGATGGACTATAGTGTTAATTAATGCACTATGCTATTTTCAGTTCTCATCCAGGGTGTCATTTTTACTAATTTATTGGTTGGCATTTTCTTGTTGATGTTCAGCTTTATGATATTAGAGCTATGAAAGAGCTTGAATCCTTCCGTGGACATCGGAAGGATGTGACTGGTTAGTAATACCTCTTCACTTTCCCTTTAATTACTTGCTTTTTTAAGATGTGCTGCATGGTGTATAGTGTCACATATTATTTATCCCACAAACCCTGTTCATTGAGGACAAGTTATTGATCTATTAAGGTCCGAACCCAACAATTTTTTTTTTTTTGTACGAATTATTTATCCAATGAGTAAGTCACTTATAATTCTCGTTAGGTTGCTTGTTGATTCTTAATGTAGATATTTATTGGTCCTTCTAACACAACTTTATGAGTTATTTGATTCATGCCTAGGCACCATTGGTTGGGTCCTGGAATTCTTTCATGCACTGTCACATGAAAGCTATTATTTCAGCGATTTGGAACTATACTGCTTTCA
>JAJJMA010066910.1:0-12228 GCA_023529015.1 Papaver nudicaule
AGAAAGTTTCCAAGCTAGTGGGGGCATACGGATCACCCTTCCCAAAGGCTTTAAGTTACTCGCACTGGTTTCAAGCAAACACTGGCTATTGATCGCGCAGGCATCCATGTTGCCTCAAATACGTTAGGTAGGTACCGAAGATATTTTAATTATATTCCTCGGAGAGCATGGTAATGCCCTTGCTACCTTTTGCCTAAGTAAATGTAGGAACTTACAATGAATACCCCACTTCTCAATAATAAAGTAACACAATGGGTGAGTGCCGGTCAAAGCTGGAGCTTAGACATGGCAATTTTCTCTTATCGCGGCCTAAAGTTCAACCCCTTCAAATCTTTTACACCTCCCCCTTTTTGAGGCTTGCATCTTTATAAGGGGTCCCTTAGCTGCGTACTTCGTCGTTGATTTTGAGGACGAAGCAGCTGCCTCGGGGTTCCATCTTCCTCTATAGGTAGATGTTAATCCCATTTATCGTCCCCTCGGCGCCCGAGAACGCGAGGTCCTCGTGGCCGTTTGGTAGTGAGTACTAATGTATCATCAGCTTTTTAGCCTTGATTCAAAGTATTCACTGCTAACGGGGTGTCTTGTGGGTAGAGGACCGTGCCACATAATTCGTAGGGCCCTTACGAATTATATGAGCATCAGCTCTGTGCCTACTAAACGAGGTCTTTTTTGTTTGATGCCGTTTTTGCCTCGGCGTTTACAGCCTTTCTCATTCGATGGCATTTTTGCCTCGGCGTTTACAGCCTTTTTCATTCGATGGCAATTTTGCCTCGGCGTTTACAGCCTTTTTCATTCGATGGCAATTTTGCCTCGGCGTTTACAGCCTTTTTCATTCGATGGCAATTTTGCCTCGGCGTTTATAGCCTTTTTCATTCGATGGCATTTTTGCCTCGTTCCGCGAGCCGAGTTTTTGATTTTGATAGAGGTTGTATGGCAAAGGATGCAACTAATATTTCCTCTCCTGAGTTATTACTTGTATGAGGTTTCGCTCTATGTGCTTCCCTGCTGTCTTGGTTTTTTAGTTCCTAACCTGTGTGAAGCTCTCTAGTTGTTTTTGTCAGCTTGGGCGTGTTCTTGCTTAAATATTTCTGCGTTAATTCGGCTCCTCCTCGGAATCGTAGCGGTAGTTATGAGAACTGCTTCCTATTGCCATGGTGTCAATTGATTCCGTTACATACTTTTCCTACTACTTTTTAACGATGATTTTTTGCACACATTTGTCTGAGATTCTTAGGTGTTTGTTGCTCAAGATGGTGACCGAAGTCAGTATTTTTACTAGTGTCGATTTCTTTGCGCCGAGTTTTGGCTTTATTATTGTTGCTTTTATGGCAGGCTTCGTCCTTGGCCGTACTTCGTTGCCTTGCTGCTTGTGTATGGCACTCTTGACAGCGCTTGTTTGTGTTACGACAATTTTTGCTTTTTATTTGACCCTCTAATGCTAAGGTTGACACGTGGGTGTTAGCAGTTTTGAATGGTGTTATCAATTGGTTTCTCTACGGTTTTGGAATTTTGAACGGCGAAGTGGGAATTTGCGAAAGATGCGGTTACTTTATTGGATAGCGTAAAGTTATGGTGTTTTGAAGTGTTAGTGCGTTATTCAAGGGAATCGAAATTATAACGTCTGCCCATTGATTGGACTTGTCGATTAGGTGGTTTCCTAAACCGCAGTATAAAAGGCGAGGTATGCTTTGTGTTGTTACTGGTGACTACCTGTTTGATTTTTTGTCTGTCATTCTTTCTTTTCTTTCTTCCCTCCCCTGGAGTTCTATCATCTTTTAAAGGAGTAATGGCTGACAGAGGAAAAGCTCCCATGGAGGAAGGAAATTGTGAGATGAACCCGAGAAGTCGTAGAGAACAAATTCGCCTGATAATGGAGATGGAAGCCGATTTTGCTAATGCTAGCTCTTCTAGGAGGGAGAGTAATCCTGACAAGGTGATTCGTTTGTTTAGTAATCTTATTGAGAATGATGAGAGGAGGAGGGAGCAGAGGATGAGGGAAGACGGTGGTTCATCCTATGACTGCCGTATGTACGAGACTAGATCGTTTTTCCGCCGCCATAGCGAAGAGATTTTGCCGATGCTTAAGGATGGTCTTGCCTTTCCTGATGATGAAGAGAATGTGAAAACTGAAGTAAAAGAAGAAATTAACGACGTGAGTCCGTCTGTTCCTGCCGTCGCTCCTTTGGTTAATGAACAAGTTGCTGATGAAGATGAATTTATTCCAGAGGTTGTTTTCTGGGAAGAAGATGTTGCCGCTATTCCTGCTGGTGTTCCAGTCATCGATGTAGATTTGCTCGAGGGCCTTGACGAAGATCGAGGTACCGTGGCTGGTCGACTTCGGAGTAGGCGTAGGAATAGGGGAGGCTGAATTTAATTTTTCTATACTAGCGTCTTCGGAGTATCTTCCTTTGTTAGTTGTTTTCCTTTTTTGCTGCTCTTATTCTAGAATTTTGTTTCATGTTCCGAATGTGCTTCCCGAATGAACATTTTGTTTGTTTGTTTATTTATCTGTGTTAATAGGTTGCTTTTCCACAGCTTCCCTGTATTACTTTTGTTTGCTTCGCTTATTCTACTGCTATCACATGTCGCTGAGTGCGTGGGTGTATTATTCTACGGACCCCTAGATATTATTTCCCTAAGGCTTCGGCGAGCGTGTATGTTCTTCGGAGTGTAGTATTTTCTATTGTTTCCTTATTTGTTAGTGCAGCTAGAGTACGACGTCGGTTGTTCTTCAGTTGGTCTGTGTTTTTTTTTTTTTTTTTTGCTTTCCTCGCTCGAGGTTCCTCGGACCTGCTTCAGAGAGGCTTAGATGAGTGAGTACCTAACAGCGCCCTTTTTCCCATGTGTTTATTTGCTAATAAATTGTTTCGCGGTGGCTTTTTCTAGTAAAATTTTTTGACTTGCGAATGTGTTTCCCCTATGATTGATGTACAAGATTTTTGTGTGACTCTAGATATATATTATCGAAACTGTTATTAATTAACTCATGTGATTTTTTTTTTTTTAAAACGACGTATCGATTATGACGGCGTGAGATGCTCGGTTTGTAAGTTCGCCTATCACAACGGTGTTACTGTGAATGTTTATTGTGTCATGCTTATTTGTGTTTCTTCGGAGCCTCCTTGAATTACTTTGTTGTCTTGACTCAAAAAATACTTTCCCTGATGTTTTTGTCAAAGCCAGCATGAAAATTTTAAAAACCCTAAAATTCGTTTGTGTATATTCTCTCATTTGTTTTCTTATGGCTGGCCACTTGCTGTCGAAGATTATTAAGATTGAAAACCAAATCTTATGTTCATGTTAATTTTGCCCTGCCAAAAATTAAAAATCCTCAACGAATGACTTTTAGCATCTGATGCTGTGTTTAGATTATCCCCTTCCATCTGATTTTTACGAAGTTCTATTTCCAAATATAGCATGAAAATGGAAAAAACCCCCAAAATGAATTTTTATGTACAGCAGGAAATTTTTGAGAATCCTAAAATGGGTTTTTGCATATATTATGAGCTTTGAAAATCCTAAAATGGATTCCTATGAATAACATGAGTTTTGAAAACCCTAAAAATAGATTTCGATGTATAACAAGAGTTTTGAGAACCCTAAAATGGATTTTTACATATATTACGAGCTTTGAAAACCCTAGAATGGATTGCAGGAATCAGCACGATTTTGCAATTGTTTGTATTCTGTGCTACAAAAGGTTTGAAAGCAATTATTAACTGCCTCTCTCGGATATTGACTTCATCATACCGAGGTTTTGAGAATTTTTTAATGGATGATTTTATCATCTGATACTATGCTCAAAAAACTCATGAACATGCCAAATCCTTTAAGGTCTTTTGGATGCTTAAGGTATAGGAGCTGTTTTTCAGAAATCTAGCTTTTGAAAATCTTTTGAGAAGATTAGAAAGAAATATAACAACGAAAAATTTGAAAACCCGAAAAATCACAGGCAAACCCTAAGTTGTTTTAATCATCCCTGTTTCTAGCGCCAAACTGTACGAGTAGAAAATCTGCATAGGTACTCAAGGTACCATATCCATCAGATCTACTCATACATACAGTATTTTGTGGTGATTCAGTGGTGCGAAGACCACAAGAACAGCACCGAAGGTGCTTTGAACAGTAATTAAAGACCATATAAAACAGTAAAGACAAGATATAAGAAAACCCTTATGCATTTCAATGCTGAGATTACATGAATAAAACCCTAAGGAACCAGAGGAGATTACAAACCTAATCTCTCTCTTGCTACTTAGGCTCAACCCAAAGAGAATCCAACCCTTACAACGTTTTCCAAGCTCGCCTTATATAGGCCGAGCTTGAGTGGTTTACAGCTAATAAAGACAAAAGACTCAATGGTGGTGGTGTCAGTTTCTGTCGAGTAAGGCGGTTTACGCTCCGAGGCTTCGGCCCTTCGTCATGGTCCGAATCCTTTCCCTCCGAGTCTTTACTTCGTCTGTGTGCAACGGCTTCTCTATCTTTAGGCTGGTCCGAGGTCTCGTAATCCATCCTCTCGGCATGGTTAAGCTTCCCGGATGCGAGACATGTGTTCCGAGGGGTTTTACCCCCTACAATCACTCTGTTCCAAAATTCATTAGCGGTAACTCTCAGGTGTTGGTGGTCTTCAGATGATTGTACCATAGCCCAACCCCGTATCAATGCCACATCCTCCTCCGGAGTAAAGCTTTTCATAGTTGAAGAAGAAATAAAGGGATAAACACAAAACCTTAATAGTATGCTGCACAAGGAGTATTATGGTTTCAGTTGGATGAGTGGGATGAGGGTAATGTAGAAGAACACATCATATTTATAATAAAATCTAGGGGCACTTGACAGTTATTCACATATCGTCGTTTTCTCGTTTTGAATGAAAAACAACTTGTTTTTTTAATTTATCCCACTGTCCTTTTTTAGAGAGAATCTGCTTTTCGCGATGCCCTTCAACGAAGTGACAACTCCTTTCATCACTTCCATTTTGAATCTAAAGGAAATCACAGTAACATTGATAGACAACTCGTCATCTTTACTCCCCCATACTCAAAAGATTGAGAATCTTTTTGATGATAGACTAGTAGAACATTGATTGACAACTCACCCCAATAACGAATCAAAAATAAAATTACTCTTCCATAGTTAGACAAAGCGTTTATTACATAATCGTACGGCGAAAACATATAACATTAACATAAACCATAAATTACTAACTCACTTTCTTAGGAATCAAGGTTACACTTAGCATGTGGAACTTATACACTTTGGATAACTTATCGGAGTCTTCCCGGGTGCATTTCGGGAAAATTATAAATATATATTAAATAACAGTTTTGAAAAGGAAATCTCTTGCGAGTACGTGCGAGAAAATCAGCTTTTGCCCTTTGCTCCTGCAACCAATAAGAAAACTCAGTATTCGTTAGAACAACAAATAAATAGAATTACATACAAATTACACTTACTATCTCCACTGGTGTTAGTCTCGGTACAATCATGCGTTCATACCACGATCTTTGAATCTCAATATATAGTAACGTATCTGAGTATTGTGCCGCATCGATCCCGCAAGGAATCAACGTCTCTTGCATTAGGGTTTCCAGAACGAGTAAACCTCTCCATAATTCTATTCCATACGATATCAAAATCAATTCTTCGAATATCCTCCGCTCTATGAACAAATGACCATGCCCTAATTAATGTTAAGTCTTCTATTTTGGTATATGTAGCCATGGATTGAAAAAAAAATATTCTTAGGTGAATGTAGTCTTTACATGTATTCCTTGCATGTCCATTTATACACTCAATGGATGACACACAACCCAAAACAATATTCGATTCCCTACTCCCCATGCCATAGGTTCCTATTCAGGATATCCTTTAATAATACTAAGGTAGATATCCTAGACATCTAGACCTATATGATGTTCTTGTTGGAATGACCTTACCATACGAAGTGACACCACCATTTTTAAATAAAGAAAATTAAATATTTGAAAATAACAAAACTATGATTGAAAAAAAAAACCTTTGCATCTTGATAACTATTATGTTAATAAGAACCATTAAAGAAACTACATTAAACTACTTGTACGTTAACACACCATACCCCTAATTAGAAATAAAGTTAATACTACACGAAAGAGTTGGAGCAACAAAGCAAGAAGATAAACACTAACTATTTAAACATCCAGAAATACACCACAACTATTTACAGACATGTAAAAGTTTAATCCTCTAACTACGCCACGACCGAGACATAAAAGATTGGGGGACAGGAGTATCCTGCACGGTTGTATCCATGTCTTCTAGACCCCACTGTTGTTCCATTGGATGGCTTGACTGGTTAAGATCCACGTCCATGTTGGAACTTGCATACGCACCTTGTGAACTCGAGGATGCGCCCCCACCATACGTTGTTTGCGGCCATGCACCCATGTTCATTCCCAGTCTCAGTCCAAAAAGGTCCCCTGTGTTAGGCACCTGAGAGGGTTGTGTTTGGATGTTTGGAGATGCGTCGGGGTTGCTGCGTTCAAAATCGGAGTTTGAAGAGCTACTCCCCAACTCCCAACATTTTGTCACATCATAGATACTTGCCCTCATTGAGTTGATACACGCTTGTTGCTTGAAAATGTGGCTAAGCAATTCTTCCTAAAAAAACCCATTAAAAGATTTTACTTCACAACAAAATAAAGGTAACTTCAAAATATTATAAATATCACGACTGCTAAAAAAAAAAACTTATCGGTGATCTGTTGATTTCAGCGGGATCATAAGCGATTGGTTCATCGCACCTGAGAGGTATCGTAATGTCTCTGCCATTTCTGTATGCGTGATAACTATCCAAAATTTCAGGTAGGTCACGGTATACCTCAGGTTGGGGCGCGTACTGACTGGAGCGACAGTAGAGGTCAGGCTGAGTCCCGTAAGGCATGCCGGCTCTGCCTCTATTGGCAACACCAAACTCATCCTTGTTCCTCGCATGCTGAACCAAAGGCAAATATCTTCCGACGCTTTTGTGTGTCCACCACTTGTGGTAATGATCGGCACTGACATGCAGATAATGGGGCACTTCAGCCACTTCATCGCCGTCCACAATCGTGGAGTCCTCATTTGGGGGGTCATTAGGCATAACTATGTCACCCGTCAGCTGCCGCCAACACCGTTCAGGGAGGTAATGATTGTTGCGAAACTTAATTCTTAAACCTGAAAAAAAATATGGTAGGAAGTGTAAGATAAGTATCCAGCAAAAAACCAAACAACAATCATGGAATTGAAATGATAGGATAAATAACCTGACACCCTTCTGGCCTCTACTACCATAGGGTCCTCGCAGTGAGCGTCCATAATCCACGGTTGCCATTCAACGGTGCTGGCGGTTCGAGAATCGATATTCAACCTAGTGATATAAAGACTATGCCTATCTAGCGCCACTTGTTCGGTCGGGTCAATGTTTGTTTTGTTAAACAATGCAAGAGCGGGGAATGGCGCACGGGTTGCCGCCTCGGGTTCCACATTCGTTGAGCGTTTAGGTAAGGGCTGGCAGTTGCGAAAGTAGAAGTAGTACCAGTACTCGAGTATCATCCACATACCTCCCATGTCATTAGACGCTTTGCTACTCCACTTATCTAGTTGTTCATACAAATTTCCCAATGCAGCCCACCCCCAGTCGTAGTTGCCCACATTATCCAAGTCTACCAAATAGCGTATCCACCCTTTCTTTAGCCTTGTAGTTGTGTCTCCGACCAACCATTTACCAATGCACCAGAATAAAAACATTCTGGTTAACTCGTCAGCGATTGCTCTGTTATTCTTGCCTTTTCGCCCTTCTATATAACGAGCTATGTGCCCACTAAGAACATCATTGTTGTTGGTTCCCCATTCTGGCACCGGTTTACCTTCAAAATCCGGGTTATCGATCTGAGCCTGGCGAAGTGCATCACGCCAAGCCTTGGCGCCCGAAAACCACAACTCATCATACAAAACCCTGTTTTCTTTGCTTACATTTTCGCTAATTGGTCTTGCCCTACCTCCTCCTATTGGTATTTTTGTGACCCTAACAAAATCTAGCGGAGTAAGACCAATTTCGAATTCAGGAAAATGGAAAGTCTTGGTTTTCTTAAACCACCGCTCCATCATAGCCTCGGCCGTCTGGTTGTCAGCATTCAATAGCTTGACATGGAACATGGCTGAAAACCCACAACGGGCTAATATCTATTGCGCTCTTTCGTTTTCTTCAGTGACTATGTTGTAAAACTCAGAAAGCTGGGTCCAATTGGTTTTGAATTGGGGAGAACAAACATCGGTCATGGCTTCACTACATCGATGATTCATGCCTTTGAACGATAACGGATCCCCGAGATACATTCCCTAAAATATACAAATACACAATTAATAAAAGCAATCGACATGTTGTAACACATTCAACATATGCTGCAAAGCCAACAAACACACATGCAACATGTTGTAACACATTCAACATAAGCCGCAATAATACTACAACCAATTTTCACATCTCTAGCGAGGCAACTTCTATCGCCTAGGAAAAAATATCCCCAACTCATATGTATTAAAATTATTAAACCTATATCATCACATTCAACATAACGCAAGAATACTACAACCAATTTTCACATTTCTCGCGATACATCTTCTATCGCCTAAGAAAATTCTCCCATATTATCACAGTAAAATTTAATTTCAATGAAACTCAAATTATTCAACCTTTATCATCACACAAATCATTCCAGAAAACGCCCCAAACAACTATATTTGTAAAAAAACCAAAAAATTCACCCAAAAATCAAGAACATACTGCAGCCATGGTTGTGGATGAAATCAAATTCTAGAAAACCCCAAATAATCACCAAACCTTTTCGGACGTACCCGTTCCTTCAAAAAAACTAATATTTATCTCAATTTTTCGAATTCTAGCAGAGGCCAGGGAACAATGGAGGAGGAAGAAAGAAGAAGAAGATAGAAGAAGAAGAGGAGGAGAAAACGAGGGTCTCGGTTTTATTTGGGGTTTTCTGGATAGCGAGGAAAGCTATATCGCTTTGACTGGTTTTGACCGGTCAAGCGATATACTCTATATCGCTTCACCTGAGCGATATAGCTTTCCTCGCTGAGCGAGATAGCTTTCCTCGCTCCAGTGGTGCCTCCATAGCAAACAGGCGTCCGGGAGGGGCACTGGGAAAACCCTGCTGGGATGATTTCTCTCACCTCCATAGAGAACAGCCTTATGCAAGTGACGGATTTTCTTGGTTAACTAGAGGGAGAAAAACTAAAGAAAGTACTGCAAAGCCAATCCAACTCATTTTGTTTGGGGAGCTGCTAGGTGTAGACCAAAACTGTATCTCTACAACTGGTCTACACTATATGGTCTACATATAATGTTTTCGTTTTGTTTGTGAATCGTTGGTAGCACATTAGAAAATGGGCGTTTTGGTTCCTAGAGCGCTGCCAAGCTTCTTTTAGAGTGAATTCTGGTGGTCAAGTGGATTGCCTAGTGTAAAGGCTTTAGACAACTAAATCTTCTAAATCTTGCCCCAGTTTGGGTCATTCTGGTGTTCCAGTCGGCCATGTAATGCATGGGGCAGGTTGGGACTGCTGAGGGGGGGAAAAAAACTATCTTAGCTAGGTACAGTTATTATTTTAAGAACTCCTTTCATCCAGATTCCAGACTACTGTCATTTGTCAGGCTTCTTGGTATCCAGAACAGAACATGCACATCCAACACATCAAAAACCAGCATCATTATTATAAACATAAAAAGTCTCCACGTTCTAATTCCGTAAGAAGCATCAACTAATACCAAATTTCCAATCAAAAGTTTCCAGCAATTAGTCACAAGTACATGGTTTTAAACCTGACAGCAGATAATCTTCTACAAGCGAAGAGCCTGAGCATGGTGTCGGATATGATCATCAATGAAGGTTGAAATGAAGTAGTAAGAGTGGTCGTACCCAGGATGCAACCGCAGGAGAAGAGGGACGTTCACTTTCCTGCAGGCCTCCTCAAACTTGTGGGCCAGGAGCTGATCGTGCAAGAACTTATCAGCCTCCCCCTGGCAGAAACAAAAGATCATTATAAAGAATGATCCTATCTGGCTCCATACCAGAGAATTAAGTTACAGCAGATCATGTTTTTCAAATAGGAATAGGTAATCTAAAGAGTAATGATACAGTATCCTATCACATGAATTTAGTTCGATATCAAATTTTCCTTCCAACCAAATAGAAATGATAACAGTATCAAATGAAACGAATACCACATCAAATGCAGGAGGAACATGCAAGAAATTATTCTACAACAAGGAACAACAATACCTGAACCTTTGTACGAAACCCTGCAGGATATGTATAGGACTCTACATGGAAAAACTACTCCCAGATGGCAAGTAATACGCAGTACCACTTTGTCTATACATGCATAATCAAAAATTTAAATTTCCATTGTATAGTTTACAATATAAGAAGACCTTTGACAGTAATCTGAACTACAGAAGTTTACGAAACTGTACTGGTCAATTAGTCATACTCCTTCGACAGTAAGTTAGCTGACCTTCTAAAAATGCATTAAGAATTTGAACTTTAGTGGACCTTTTGGTAAAAAAAAGATACTATCCTCTTACCAGAGTGACTAGAGAACAGAATCGGTATGCAATATAATAAGAGAAAGACCATTCTCTCACCTGATCAATCAGAATTGTGGCCGAAACATTGTTGTACTTAGATATCAAGCAAGTGGCATCATATTCCTGCATGTGAAAAAAATTCTTGTTAGTATTCTTCTCAAAACCTTTTCAAATGAGAAGCTCACCAATTAGTATAATCATGTCAGAACTTACCTCCCAATCAGATTTTTCGCCGCCCAAATAGTTTGAGAAAGCCTTCTGACCCCATGGGCAATTTATGGGATTAACAATAGGTGCAAAGGCAGACACGGACTGAAAAACAAAAGCCCATGAAATTGAATGAACACCCATAACAAAAACAAATTAGATCTACAACAGAACATCACTAAAACTTCTCTTTAAGGTAGACTCAGAAGTAAGACCTTGTACTTGTCGAGGTTTTTCAAGTAGATTGTCAAAGCTCCATGCCCACCCATTGAATGCCCAGAAATGGATGCACGAGACGTATCAATCTGTTCAAAGTTCTCACTCAGAACTTTAGGCAATTCCTTGACGACATAGTCATACATACGCCAGTTTTTCCATTTCTCTTGAGTAGCATTAAGATAAAACCCAGCACCTGGATGAAGAGACCATACCACCAATAGAAGGTCAAGAAACAAAGATCGAAATTACTAGTTTCTGAAATAAATTCATTTACAGCTTTAAAACTGGGTGTCAATTGTAGCGACCACCATTCAGAAGAGAATTTAAGAAGTTACATATGAAGGTTTAATACTTCATCATCATTGTTTGTTTTCTGGGCAGCTGAAGTTTTAAGAGTTTCTTGTAAACTCGGGTATTTAACTGCCCAGTTTTTTTACTGGGGATCTCAGCTTTATTCGAGTTTTTCCTCAGGTCTCAGTTTGTTGATAATTTTCCTATTATGAAGGTGCAGATCTACGTTTAGACAAGGAGATATGTTGATTCATCAAGAATTAAACAGCTAGTATAGTAGATCTTGAGATTTATGCACGGGATAAAAATGTCTCTCAGCCTTAAAACAACTATAGCAATGGTTGAGGTAAAGATATAACTAAAAAAGGTATGCTCTATGCTGTGAATAATCTTAATCGAGATCATTGGACAAATCAATATGAATATCAATCGATGGACGGCAACATGATAAAAGTGATTGTCGATAAAACAAATTCTTCTCAGTATCCACACAAGATTCACCATGCCAAAGCTATAAAATAGGGTCAACACTTTGAAGATAACCCAATAAAGAAAAATTGTTATCATTTGGATATGGTTATATGTAAACCTCCATGACATCTAGTAAGTGATTAATGATGAGGACATTGTACGATGGCAGGTAACTATTTCAAGTTTTCAGTGACTAAAACATATGGAACCACTAGCATACCTACACCAAAATCCCAGCTGTCCGCCTCTCCTTCCACCCCAAGGCCTCCTACACATTAAAAAAAAGTGTTACAATGTAACAAGAATCAGAGCTTGCATTTGACGAGATGAAAGTTCACACTAAGTAACTCATTGTGGGTTCAGAAATATTAACTCCATATCCATGTCACTCATAATATGAATTATTAACTCCA
>JAJJMA010066924.1:1592-14662 GCA_023529015.1 Papaver nudicaule
GTTGTATGCTTGCTTCAAGTTGTACCACTTGAGCCATCTTTCCTCAAAGGTAGCCAACCGGATAAATTTGTTTCCTTATGACTTCCTTGAACTTCTTCCACGACAATGCTCCCTGGTTTTGTCTTCTATAAGCCTTCCACCATATAAGAGCATGCTTTTGTAGCTTCAATGTCGCACAAGCAATCTTTTTTCCTGAATTGAACTTGTCAAAGGAAAAATACGTCTCTAGATGCTCTATCCAATCATCTAACTTCTCTACGTCGATACTCCCATCAAAGTATGGAATTTCAACATGGAAATCGATTTTCAAATTACTCTGTTTCTTACCAAGAGGTTTGGTTTCTTTAGGTTCTTTGGTTTCTTTTCCATCCCCTAGATCCTCTTCTTCCTCATCCTCTGGTTCATCTTTTTCTTCCTCATCATCCGCAACCTCAGATGGAGTTTTACTCTTCTTTTTCTTCGGCTCGGGTGTATTGGAAAGAATACATTCCTTCAACTCTTTAAGAGTGTCTTGAATTAACTTCATGTCTGTTTGTAGCGTAGCTACCTTCTCCTCAGTAGTCTTCGGAGTATCTTCACCCTTAGGTTCTTCGCCTGTCTTCATCCTAGGGTTCCTTGTCCTCTTAACGTCTTCCTGCTTTACGAGTAACTCACCAAGCTTCTTGTAGAGAGATCTAGTGAAGACCATAAACCACAGTACTTCCCTAAAAAGGAGCTAACTAAGCTCTGATACCAACTTGATACGTATAATCTCTGTACTCTTGATGACTAGAGTTATTAAGGCGGAATTCAAAATAACAATAAACGAAAGATAGGTAGAACGTAGCACAAGGACAGAATTACGAAGAAATATATCTTCTCTAGATTATGAACAAGACAATATTATAATTCTCTTCTTTCACGCTCACAATCTGCTAAGCTTGCTTTTGCAATACAATGATTACCTCACAAACTTCTTCTCTAGATTTTACTAGATGCCTCCCGGTCTTCGGTATCCTAAGCTATGCGCTAGGCACCTCTATATATAGTGGTTTGGGTTTCCCCAAAACCTCCTAGGAATCTATTTCCTAATCTAAGAATCCTTCTCTATATAGGAATCCTTTTCCTAAACAGAGTACTTCCCTCAATTAACTCGAGGTCGACTAAGTTCCTAAAGAGACTAGGATACACCTGTATCATGATGCCATGCAACCATGGCCTTCCCACGATAGCGCTATAGGGAGAGTCTATGTCCACAACACAAAATAATGTTGGCTGCTTTTGCTTGCCGGCATGAATTGTTAACATTAGCTCCCCCCGAGGTGTCGATGGTTTTCCATTAAATCCAAATATGTTATACGATGAGATAAACGAAAGGCGTCGCATCCATTGGGTGAAGGCGATCAGAAGGGCTTTCTATTTCTCTTCGAAGGCACCAACGCAGCTTTCTTTCCCTTCATCTTATCATATGTTTGTCCGAAGAGGATATCGACGGAACTTCCTGGGTCCACGAGTATTCTTGGCATCGCTATTTTTCCAATTTTGGAGGGTTATGACCAAAGGGTCGTTGTGTACTCTTCCCTCGTTGGGGATGTCTGCTGCAGAAAAGAATACGGGTTGCTTTTGCCATTCTTCTAGATGATTCTTCGTGACTTCGCTAAGTATTTCCTTTCCCTCGAAATCCCTCTTATGGATTCGGTCTGTTTGGATCCCCTCGAGGCCTTTTGTATGAACGATGGAATTACAGGCGCCGAATCTCGGAATGTCTCTATCGATCGTTATCACATAAGCTTCATGGTTCGGCTCCTCCTTCGGCTGTGGCTGATTTGGAGGGGGCTTTGGTAGCTCCAAGAGGTGTTTCAATTGTTCTCTGTCTATGAAGAAATAAATTTGGTCTTGTGCCGTAACACAATCTTCTGTTGTATGTCCGTAAAATTTGTGGAACTGACAGTAATCTCTTGAATTCTTTGTGTGCTTTGGTTGATTTCCCTTGCTTCTGGGATATCTTATTTCACTAGCAAATTCGGACTGCTCGACAGTCCGAAGTGCATCCTCGATGGGTACGCAAAGCTTTGGGAGTTTTCTATCGTGAAAGGCAGGGAATCCTGGTTTAGCTGTCCCAAATTTTCTGTTTCCTTGTCCTTGCTGGCTACTGCTTCCTTCGAATTCTCTTTGAGAGTTGTTTCCTCTGCTACCATTGTATTTTCTATTGTCGTGGTACTTGCCATCTCCGAATTTTTCTTCGTTTCCATAGCGACCATTATCCTCTTGTCTTCCTCGCTTCGATGGATCCCCAGATTGAGTATTCATTGTTTGACCTCGTTCTTCGAGTGATAAATTATTTATTGAGTGGACCTGTTTTAGGATGGTCTCCTTTCCCAAGGTTGCTTTTTCTTTGATCTCTTCTAAGGTAATTCGCTCCTTCTGGTATTTTCGGAGATCTTGTAATGTCTCGAGGTTCTTGGAGAAGAGCCTATCATATAGAGGATGGTTTTTATCAAGAGCGTTGAGGAATGCTCGTACTTTGTCCTTTTCTGTAGCTCCGTTCCCCACCTCTACGCACTGTTCAGTCCATATGTTTGTCAGACTCTTGGTAGACTCTCCTGGTCGTACCCGGATGCTGAATAATTTTTCCACCCCTGGCTTGGAGGAGTTGTTGTATAGGAAGTGTAATATAAAGACTTTGGACAGCTCCTCGAAGGACGAGATCGAGTTGGCTGTGAGGTTGTCATACCAAGAAAGGGATTCTCCTTCCAGGCTAGAGGGGAAATATTTGCAGAGCACTTTATCTCTATTGGCGTAAGCCAAGAAGACTCGGAGATACATTTTAATATGCACGGTCGGGTCTCCCGAGCCATCGAAGATTGGAGTGAAGGTGGGCATAGTGCATTTTATAGGGATCACCATTGAGAGGATTTATGGGCTTAGGGGTGAGCGATTGACATCATTCATTTCTTGCGTGAGTTTAATCATGTCGCTTGATTGGATCCTATTGTCGAAGAGTTCGGCTCGGAGTGTCTTGATCTGGTCCAACATTACATGCTGTAGGGCCCTAGCTTCGGCGTCCTTCTTCGTTTGGTTATCTTCGCTGAATATCTATATGCTTTCCTTCGGATATACTCCTGGTTCGGTCCTTTTGCTTGATACTGTGATCCCGTGGCCTTTGCTGACGCCCTTGGTCTTGATGTATGTTTTGGATACTGAGTGTTCCTTCGGTTGAGATACATTGTTTGGACGAGGGTGTCCTTCGCTGCATCCTTTATAGTTGGATGCAGACTTTTCTGCTACCTTTTTATTTGCTTCGGCTAGTTACTTTTTTAGCTTCTTTATTTTTCTGTTTTTCAAGATTAACTTTCTGAATTGTGCAGCTCTCGCCGTATTTTCTTCGGTTGGTTATTGTAAAGGCATGTCGTTGTCAGGGACAGCCGCTTCGTCTTCATCTTCGTCGTTTTTTCCATTTTCTTCTTGTACTTGCTGTCGAGGTACTTCTTCAGCCTCTGGGAATCCTCCCCCCTCTGGGCCTAAGTCCTCTACATGCACTTTGTCTTCGTTTACTTGTTCTCTGTGTTGGACTGTGCTTGCCGCCACCTCGGGTGATAACCCTTTACTCGTTGAAAATCTGGTGTAATGTTGCCTCGAGGAACCGGTCCCTTGCTTCGAAGATCCCACTCGCTGCTTCGGAGCCTGGTCAGATTTCGAAGCCATTTTGGTTGTGACCTGTCAGAAGACAAAAAACCCGTGAGGTCCAAGGCGGCTACTGCAGTGTACTATGTCGGCCATGTAGGTCTGTACGTTGCAACAGTTTTTATCGTGCGAGTTTTTAGCGTAGGTCGTATTTAGATATATCCCAACTATATTTTTTGTCTTTTAGCCAAAACCATCTTTCCCAATGATTCCTGCATATAAGTTTATTTCCAAATGTAGCAGGCACTTTGAAAACCCTAAAAATAGGTCTAAAAGATTTTTTCCATAATCGTTTTCTTATAGCCGATCCTGATTTTAAGGCATATACGATGAAAATCAACTTCCATTCTTGAAATGGATTTCTTCATGTCAAGGTTTGAAACCCTTAGACGATGACCTGACCATATAATGATTTGCTCATAAAACCCTTGAACATGCAAAAGCCTTTATGGATCTTTAGATGTTTAAGGTATTTGAGCGTTTTTAAAGAACAAGCTTTGAAGATCTTTGAAAAAATGAGAAAATCTATGAAAAATTTGAAAACCCGAAAAACCACAGGCAAACCCTAAGTTGTTTTAATCAGTCCCTGTTTCTAGCGCCAAACTGTATGAGTATAAAATCTGCATAGGTACATGATGTTCTATAGCCCTCAGATCTAACTCACGCACAGTCATTTAAACATGATTCAAGGTACGAAGACCTCAAACAATACCGAAGATATATAAAAAGTCATTAATCAAAGGACTAAACGTATAAAGATTGTATTTCAGTGTTGCAACTACATGGATTATGATCCTAAGGAGCTAAAGGAGATACATACCTAATCCCTCTCTCGCCTCTTAAATTACACCCAAAAATTCCAACCCTCACAATGTTTTCCAAGCTCGCCTTATATAGGCCGAGCTTGGGTGGTTTACAGCTAATAAGACAAGGGACTCAATCGTGGTGGTGTCAGTCCTTGTCGAGTAAGGCGGTTTCTTCGGCGGTACTCCGAAGGTGGCTCTGGAGCTTCGGTCCTTTGGGACGATCCGAATCCCTTTCTTCCGACTCTTCGCTCGATGTCCTCGGTCTCACCTTTCTTTGGGTTTGATCCCGAGGCTTTGCTACTACTACTTCCTTTGGCGCGATCTTGCTTCTTGGATCTCTGACACGTGTTCCGAGGGGTTTTATCCTCCACAACGGTATACCAAGGCGTAAGTTTTAGTTTACAAAAAAATTGGTTACAGAAGAAACTTTTCGCCTCAATTGATTATTTACGCCTCAGTTGGTCTAGTTACTGCTTGGTTTTCTGTGAGCAAAATGAAAGAAAATTTACACCTTGGTTATTGAGGCGCAATTTTTTTTTTTGAAAACCGAGGCGTAAATCAATTGGCTATGAAAACCAAAGAGTACGTAAATTTTCCTGTAACCGCAAATAACTAACCTAATTCGATGATTCTAACCTATATAAGCAACGAAAACATGATTCAAATGATGAATTTTGTTCAAAATCAGTATTTGATCCGCATACTTAGGTCTTCTTAAGGATGAGAGGGCAAATTTGGTGGCGGCGGCGACGGCGGCATCGTTGTTGCTGGTGGCAATGGCGGACTTAGAGAAGAAGAAGGGAAGACATAAAGAAAAATGAATTAGCGGTGGTGGTGGACTTAGAGAAGAAAAAGAGAAGGAGGAGAAATATGAAATAAAATAATCATATAAAGTATGCAACTCTTATACCACCCTCTAGACATTTTAATCCACTTGCAGTTCCATGGGAAAATCTTCGGTCTCAAAAATAACACTTTTATAAGGAATAATGATCAAATTGCCATGTTTTCGGGTGCATACTTGTGGAAATGCCCTGTATTTTTTTCAAACATTGAAATGCCCTGTTTCATCCAATTTTCGGTTAAACTAAGTTAACTAGTCAAGTGGCACACATGCCGTTTCACAAGTATGCATATGAAAACATGGCATTTTAGCTCTTAACCCCTATCAATATTCCCTCGGTTTACTATTTGACCCATACTTTGGCTCGGTCCCAAATCAGCGTTCATCACCTTGGGTACAGAGGGAGGAGGGAACCAACATGATGATCGTTGAAACGGCCCATGCTGTGTTCGCAACTATTTAGAATCAATTGATTTGAGTTTGGGTTCTCCAAATTAAAATCTGGCTATCGCACAAATCAATCCCCTTAATTCTCATTCTCTGCAAACGCTGTCTTTGATTTGTTTGATGAAATTCCCGACCGAGTTGTTCCCCTTTTTGTAACTTGGTTTCTCTTTGCTGCTTCAAAATGTTGTTCCTTCAGTAGAATGAAGGGTAAGAACGGAGATGCAATGGGTTCAGTGTGTACAAGTATTATCATTTGTCGGCCGCCACGGCAGGGAAGCTTTCACACAGGCCAGGGATTTTACACGTCTCATGACCAAATGCTTTGAGTTAGAAAACCAAATGCTCGTGTGTTTTCTTTTTGCTGCAATTGTGTAAGTTGCCTTGTAATTTGTTTATTTACTTTCCATTGTATGGTTTCTATTACATTCTGTTAGCTCAATATGATTGCAAGTGCGGAAATTGTATATAGATAGAACCCCTGACACCTTATTTGCCTACATATATATGCAGAATCGACAACAAGCATTTGCGTAAGATGGAGCGCCCTTGGAGATTTCAGTTAGGTGGCGAGGGCTCATTGATAAGAATCGATAGCCGGTAATTATACTCTCTCTTACATCTTTACTGCTTCAAAAACATCACAAACCTGGAATTCTAGAATGATAGAACTACTAATTCTAATTTAATTAGTTTTCCTATCTAAGATGATTGTTACATTTAAACTTTGTTAGAAAAAATCCAAATGAAAAACCTACAAGAAAGAAAAAGAAAAAGCCAGAGAATTACATGCTTGAGCAGTTGAGCAGTTTCCACACACTAAATATACAACAAACACACAAGAGCTTCATTTCTATGATTTAATTTTTATGAATACAACTTGTTATTCTAACTGCAACAGCATCAACAGCTCTCCAATAACTCCACCACCATTTCTCCTTTTTAAGAAGCAAAACAAAAAATAAGCCCCAGAATCCAACTGCAAACCCTATAGCAATAACACCGTAGAACAGAAATCTTTCATTTGCATTCTCTTGACCCATTGCACCTGTAGGATTGATATTCTGATCGTCCTGGCAAACTTTCTTGGTAGGTGTACCGCACAATAAATCGTTCCCAATGAAAACCGAACCATCCCAACTTAGAGTTTCAAAGTGAGACGACCCTCCTGGGACCTTGCCACTCAACTCGTTGTAAGATAAGTTGAGAAATGCGAGAGAGTCAAGTGATGTCAAAGATGGTGGGATATGTCCAGACAACCTATTGAAACTTAAATCCAAGGACTCTAAACTAGACATGTCACCGATGGTTGCAGGGACATTATCTGAGAAGTGATTGTGGGACAAATTAAGCATATAAAGTCCTTTCAGTAAACCTATCTCTTTTGGAATGCTTCCATCAAGATTGTTGCATGATAAATCGATCCCTGAGGTGTAGCTGGAATACGTTTCGAGTCGAATTGAAATACCTTTGATATCCATCTTCAATATCACATTGTGATCACCAGCGAGATAGCCGGCCAATATTGTCATTAAGTCTACTTTTCAGACTCCCTATTTTCCTTAGGAACTGGACCAATGAGATTGTTTTGTGACAAATCTAGAATACGGAGTTTGTGCAAATGGGTAATCTCTTCTGGGATAGACCTGTTGAACTTGTTTGACCTCAAAGACAGGCAGCGACGGAACTAGGATTTTATGTTTGGGGAGGCTAAAAAAAAATTATAAAGCGGTGGCACGAAGGTAAAAATTTGGCGGCCAAAGGCCGCCCGAAATTTTTTGACGTTTTTTCCCTCTAGACAAATTTGAAAATGACAAAATAACGCGTGAGAAGATGAGTAATAACGACGACTAGCAGCGCAACCAGTTAAACGGGAAAGGGTACTGCATCTACAGTGGTTAACACCAAGTAGGTATACAAATTGGCAATTGTGCTTGATTGATCTTGATTTAACAAGGAGAAGTGATCAATTTTCATATCCTCATTCTTCACTCGCACATTTCTTTCACAAAGTTAGCTAGCTAGGTTCTTCCTGTTCCAAGATATTCCCTCATTATCAGCACTTTCATAGAGTCGGCACCTGCTAGAATTAATAGATATCGATTGATAGTGTCAACTTTGTCTCACGGCTCACGACACCTAAGAAGTTCAAGACCAAAAAAGAAAAAATAGGGGAAAAGAGTAAAAGGTGGGTCGACATTAGAAACTAATGGACATACAAGGATATACTTTTTCCACCCAGGGGTGGCTGCGCATTTTTATTTTCAACTTTAGCATGGTATAAATCAAATTGGCGGAACATTAGGGGGGGCTTCGGCATACCCTAGCCCCCCTCTAGTTCCGTCGCTGAACAGGATCTCAAGGTCTTGAAGTGAGCCAAACACAGTGGGCAGATTGCCTCCAAGTTTGTTATTCGCTAGGTTGAGGACTTTTAAGTGTTGAAATTTACCTATTGAATAATTAGAAAGTGTGCCACTGAGGTTGTTGTCATTCAATTGCATATATTCCAGTAACTCTGCTCTTGCAAGCTCATTTGGAATATCTCCAGAGAGATTGTTGTTGCCAAGGTTTAGATACGTAAGATTCTTGCAAGATCCTATGCTACAAGGTATATTCCCGGAAAGGTAGTTACCATCCAAAGACAATATAGTGTGATTAGTGTCAACTTGATTCTCAAAAAGAGCTTAAGTAGTCAACTTTCTCAAATTACCCACAGATGTAGGTATCAAACCAGTTAGCTTGTTCATATGCTCGTATAATAATTCAAGAGACCTCAGGTTGCCTATATCTTTTGGGATTGGATCAGAGAGTTGGTTTCGATCAATAGCTAGGTTCTTTAGATTGCTCAGATTGCTTACGGAAACAGGAATAGAACCAGTGAAATTATTTGATGCGAAAGATAAAGTCCGAAGAGACCTTAGATTTCCAATTTCTCGAGGAATCATACCAGAGAGCTGATTTTGGCCTAGACCGAGATTATACAGGCCAGTCAAATTGGTAAAAGAAGAAGGGATTGAACCACTGAGAGTGTTATTAAGTAAAAGTAAATCATAAAGGGTCCTCAGCCTTCCTATATCTCGAGGGAGTGGACCGCTGAGTTGATTTTCGTACAAGTATAGACCTTCTAGGCTTCTCATATTGCTTAAAGAATCAGGAATTGAACCAGTAAGATTATTCCAGAACAAGTATAAGTAAGTAAGAGATTTTAGATTTCCGATTTCTCGTGGAATGATGCCGGAATGGTGATTGCCACTAAGTTTGTTGAAGTCCAAGTCTAGAAAAGTAAGAAAATGCAAATTGCTAATTTCTCGAGGGATGAATCCACTAAATTGATTAGAATAAAGGACAAGGTGGGTGAGTTTTCTAAGATCTCCAATTTTGGAGGGAAAGTATCCGAATAGTTTGTTGTCGCTCAAGTCAAGACGAGCAAAATTAGAGAAAGCGAGAAGTTGAAATCATGGAGCCCAGACCTGTTATCTCCAATTCCGTGACACTGCCCTCTTTGTTACATGTCATATACCGTACCATTTGCATGGACTTATTGTACCGTTAGTAGAATATCTCCTCCAAGATGGTAGGAGAGAAGTTTGTTGTGCCTAAGATTAGCTACTTCTCAAACACCCCAAGACCTTAGGTCAGAAAAACAGAACAATGCGGAAACTAAAACACAAGAACACAAAGATTTAATTTGGATCGGCAAAGGCCTACTCCACCACAGCAAAACTTCTTATTGAAATCAGAAAAGCGATAAACCTAGAGACAACTTAGAGTTTCTCTACACACTTCTCAGAATTACACTCACAATAACCAATGGGTTAGACCCCTATTTATACACAACCAGGTGCCTTGGAATAGAAGTCCTAAAGGGAATCTAATTCCTAATATAACTAGAAATAATATTTCCTAATATAACAGAAACTTGATTCCTAAGCAAAATGTGTAAACTGATTTCCTAAATTAGTTCAGTTTCCTAAATCATGCCAATATCTAACAATCTCCACCTTGGCAAGATTTCTAGGACAACTTCACTATTCTCTGATTTCTCCACCTTGGCATGGAATCTTAACCTTCCATTTGCCTTCAAACATTGTTGTCTTCACTCATCCGTAGATGCTTCAATCTTCACTCATCTGTAGATGCTTCACTCCCTTAGAGGGCTTCACATGTGCTTGAAAAGCACCACCATCACACCTGAAAGGTGTGTTCAAATATGCACAATACTGATTAAGCTTAGACAATGTCTAAACTTATCACTTGTCACCACCTTAGTGAGCATATCTGTTGGATTATCAGTAGTTAGGATCTTCTCCAGCAGAATTTCACCATCTTCAATGATTTCTCGTACCTTGTGATACCTCACCTTGATGTGCTTGGTTTTTGCATGATAAACTTGGTTCTTAGCTAAATGTATTGCACTCTGGCTTTCACTATACACCGTTACTTGCTCTTGTTGAACTCCTAATTCATCAAACAACCCTTTCATCCAAACGGCCTCCTTTACACCTTCCACAACAGCCATATATTCAGCTTCGGTTGTAGACAATGCTACTGTAGATTGTAATGTCGACCTCCAACTGATTGGACCACCCGCAACTGATTACACCTATCCAAATCACCAGCATAATCAGAATCACAGTACCCAACAACTTTGTAACCCATTTCATTGTTCCGTGAGAACTTCAAACCAACATCCACAGTAGCAAGTATATACCGCAGAATCCACTTCACAGCTAGCCAGTCTTCCTTCCCTGGATTTTGCATATACCTACTAACCATACTGACCGCTTGTGAAATATCAGGCCTAGTGCATACCATCGCATACATAAGGCTCCCAACAACACTTGCATAGGGTATTTCAGCCATTAACCTTAGCTCCTCCACCGTTTGTGGTGACTGTTCAGCATTCAACTTAAAGTGTCGAGCTAGAAGTTGGGTTACCGGCTTAGATTTGTCATCCAAACCAAAACGCTTCAATACCTTCTTCAAATAAGACTTTTGAGAAAGACATACAGTGCTAGTATTCCTATCTCTCTCAATCTCCATCCCCAAAATCTTCCTTGCTTCACCGAGATCTTTCATCTCAAATTCACTACTCAACTGATTTTTCAACCGTTGAATCTCCACCTTACTCTTGGACGCAATAAGCATGTCATCAACGTATAAAAGTAAGTAAATAAAGGAACCATCTTGGAGCTGTTTCAAGTACACACAAGAGTCGTAATTGCTGCTAGTGTACTTTTGTGTCTTCATAAACTTGTCGAATCATTTGTACCACTGCCTAGGTGACTGCTTCAAACCATATAACGATCTCGTAAGTTTACACACCCAATTTTCTTTACCCGCTACTTCAAAACCTTCAGATTGCTTCATATATATTGTCTCCTTCAAGTCACCATGCAAGAATGCAGTCTTCACATCGAGTTGTACGAGCTCGAGATCAAACTGCGCCACCAAAGCAAGTAGAATTCCAATGGAAGTATGCTTTACAACTGGAGAAAACACTTCATTATAGTCAATACCTTCCCACTGTGGGTAACCTTTGGCTACCAACCTTGCTTTGAATCTTACATTGCTTGAAATTGGAGATCCTTCCTTCTATGTATATACCCACTTGCATCTGATTGCCTTCTCCCCGTTAGGTAGCTCCACCAGCTCCCAAGTTCCATTCTTGTTAAGATAATCCATCTCTTCACTCATGACTGTCTTCCGCTCTATCTTTTCAGCTGTCTTCATTGCTTATTTATAAGTGGAAGGTATGTCTTCTTCTTCTTCAATCGGCAATGCATATGCTGCGATATTCCCAAACCCATACCGTTCTGGTTTATGAGTATTTCTTCGTTCTTTTCTGTGATCAATACTATCAGTGTATGTAGCTTCTTGTGGTAATTCAACTTGTACTTCAGTTTGTATTTCAGGTTGTGGTTGTGGTGATTCTTGGAATGAATCACCAAGTGTTCCTAATTCTAAGTCATCATCACAACCTTCAACTTCATAATTCTCATCTCTATGGACAGAATTTGCTGGTTTCTCATTCGGTATAAACTCCGCCATCGGCTGACTTTATTCACTTGTTTCAATTTCCACTTCATTCCTCCACATTGCAGTCTTATCAAAGGTAACATCTCTACTTATCACGACTTTTTTCGACTCGGGACACCATAACTTGTATCCTTTGACCCCCGACTGAAAACCAACGAAGATGGCTTTCTTGGCTCTTGGATCAAGTTTACCTTCCCTCACATGATAATAAGCAGGACAACCAAACAAACAGAATGAATCATAATCTGAAACTGGTTTTCCAAACCATACTTCCATCGGAGTTTTACCTTCAAGTGCCATTGTTGGCAACCGATTCACTAGGTGACACACATATTCCACAGCCGCAACCCAAAATTGTTTGCCTAACCCATAATTAGACAACATACATCGCACTTTCTCCAGTAATGTACGATTGATACGCTCAGCCACCCCATTCTGTTGTGGAGTCCCCTTACTGTAAAGTGACGCTCAATGCCTTCATCTTCACATACTTGCAGGAACGTATCAGACTTGTATTCACCACCATTGTCCGGTCTTAAGGCCTTCACTTTCCTGCCGGTTTTCAACTCAACCTTCTTCTTCCACTTCAGAAATATTCCCAAGACTTCATCATTTCTACTCATGGTGTACACCCATACTCGTCTAGTGAAGTCATCTATAAAGGAGGCAAAATACCTTCTACCTCTCAAGGATGCAATCCTTGAAGGTCCCCATACATCTGTGTGTACATACTCCAGAATTTCCTTGGTGGTTCTCTTACCGGTTGTAAACTTCGTTCTGGTCCCCTTCACACAGTGTTCACAAAATCCCAACTCGCTGCATGATTTTGTGCCTTTCAACAAGCCTTGCGAAGTCAGCTTTCACAAAGACTTTTCTCCAGTATGCCCTAAGCGCATATGCCACAATCTGGTAGTGTTCGATGCAACACTATCAGATACCGCTGATGTTGCTTCACCCACATATGTATTTCCTTGTAAGAAATACAGATTTCCGTGTTTCAAACCTTTCATAACGACCAACCCTTTGGATTTTACTCTCAATACTCCACGGTTCAAAGACATCTCAAACCCTTGGGAGTCGAGCTCACCTAGTGAGATCAGATTTTTCTTCAACTCCGGCACATACCGAACGTCTTCAAGTTCATGAATGACACCATCATTCATCTTCAAACAGATCTTCCCTACCCCTTCAATTTTACAAGTATTGTTATTACCCATAAACACCTTTGGTCCATCAAATATTTCAAAGTTAACGAACCAATCCTTACGAGGACA
>JAJJMA010066933.1:0-12769 GCA_023529015.1 Papaver nudicaule
AGACCCTCGGATTACCCTGCCTTCTGTCGTCAGTAGTGCCTCTGCCTCGGCTGTAGTTCCTGCAGCTTCGAAGGCTGGTGCTACCTCGGATTTTGTTCTTTCAACTTCTTCCGCGCCGAAGGTTGCGTTTAGTGCCTCTGCCTCAGCGATAGGAACCTCCATGAATGTTTTTGGTGAGCCCTCTATTCTTTCTTCAGAGAAGATTGTTACACCAGTGGACCTCCTTGTTCCTCGAGAGGATGGTTCGTATGTTGAGATGGATTCTTCCAAAGAGCTCGTCGCCGGTTTTCCACAAAGTTCGGTGTTTCCGCCTGCCCCGAGTTATGCTTGCAGATATAGGCAATCTTATACTGCCGAGAAGTTTAAGGAAGTTTTGTTTGAAAATTACAATCCTGGTGAATTTACTGCCAAGGTTTCAACTCGTTTTGAAGCCTATGCCTCAGATCATGTAGGGCAGCCTTTAGATCCGGATTTCTGCAAGAAGCTTGGTGACCTCTTCGGAGGTGATTGTCCTCGAGCCGAGTACGATCTTCGCCATCCTCCCTTGTCCTATGAGGAGAGTTTGTCCATGATTCAGGCGGTGAGTTGTGCTTTTGTTGCCCATGCCGATGTCACCAGAGTGTTTTGTTAATCTGTTTTCTTATAGTCTCTACTACTTTTTCCTAGGGCAATTATCATACCACTGGTCTTCTAGCTTACAACTTTGATCAGGCTGGTGAAACCGAGTATCATGGGCGAGAGTTTCATCGGATGCAGGTGGAGTTAGCTCGAGAGAAGGTTCGCAGTGCTGAAGCGAAGAAACAATCGATATGTAAGTCCCCTTGATTTTCTTGTTGTTTTTTGGGAACAACTGTTTGTTGCAGCATTGCTAAAAACAGATTTGCTACTTGCTTTTGAAAAGGCGAGCTGGAAGAGCTCGAGAAAAAACTTCAGGAGGCCCAATTGGCTATTGATCGGCTTCGAAATGGTCGACAATCATCTCAGATTGCCTCAAGTAGCGAGGGCTATCGTAGTGATAGTGCTACGTTGTTGGAAGAAAGGGATAGAGCTTTAGAAGATGTGAATTATTATAGGGCGAAAAGGCAAGAGGCCGAAAGTCTTTATGTAGATGAGAGAAAAAGAGGGGATCAAGCCGAACGCCTTCTCGAGGAAATTAGAAATAAAAACACGTTGATGTCCCGAGAAAATCATTTTTTCCAACTAGATGTAACTCGATTGACGCAGGAGCGAGATGCAGCTCGCTCGGAGAGGTCGGTCAATGCCTCCGGTAGGGTTTTAATTGAAAGGTTAGAGGAGAAAATCAAAGATTTGAAGGTGCAGCTGTCTACACAGAAGAATGTTAATAAGGATTTGATTAATGAAAATGATGTTCTATCAAGGAGTTGTGCTGACATATGCCGAAAACTTGCTTCGGCAAATAAGTCGAACGTCCAAACTGCTGCTCTTGTAGATGAGTACCGAATAGAATTAGCCAAAAGTGGGGTCATTTCTTCTGAGGATGTCAGAAAGAATGCCTCGGTGCCTCGCTTTACTAATCAGCATGAGGTTGCTGAATATATGGTTTTTAAAGAAAGTAGGGAGCTAACCCCGAGTTCTTTTTTGCTTTCCTGCTTACCTCGTAGCCTTAGCTGAGTCGTCGTCCTGTTATTCTTATGCTTTGTGTTTCGTTTGTTCAGGTATCGAAGCTAATTTGAAGAAGCAGGTTGCTGACGCCGAAGCGGCGAGGGACGATGCCTCAAGTCAGCTGGTGACTGAATCCGAACGGAAGTTGGAGGCTGAGAGCAGGGTTAAGCAGTTGACTAAAGAATTATCCGAAGAATGCCAGCGTCGCTTTGCTGATTCGGCTAGATTTTCTCAAGAACTTGAGCTTGAACGCAAGCGTCGTTCTGAAGAAGTGGCAAATCATGCTAAATTGTTATCCAATGAACGAGATCTTCGTTTTGAATGCCAGGCGCATGTGAGGGACCTGGTGGTCGGTTTTGCCCTTGTGGGCCATGAATTAAGACATGGTCAAGCTGTGGAAGAACTTCTTTCTCGATCTGCGTTAACTACTGCCTTTGCTACCAGTATGGCCTGCCGAAAGCATGGTCGCTCCCTTTTCAGAACCATCGGTGTTGAACCTCCTACTTATGGTGCTATTGGTGCTCATGACTCAGATGTTGTTTCCCCTATTGATGAGTATCTTCTCCCACAGGAAGTTTATGTGGCCTTAGCTAGGAATGAGCTTCGGAAGAGGGGCTTACTGGAAAAGTTTTTGAAGGTGGCTAGTGGTGGTAATGACGATGATGATGCGAAGGGTGATTCAAGGAATCTTGGTGATGCCGTCGAAGGTACCCGTGATGGTCCGAGCGAATCCGTTCATGGTTCCGAGGACGGTCCTCGTGATAGTGCTGATTGTTCAAAGGATGATTTATGCCCTTAGCTTGTGTATTTATGTTTTTCCTTTGCAGTTGTGTCCGCGCCATTTTGCTTATACGCGCATTTTTTGCAATCACACTTCGTGTCCTGCATTTACACATATATATAAAGAATTTATTTTGTTTACCTCTATTGTTATGCCCCTCCTCAGGGCTGTTTTTTGTTTTGAGGAGGTCCCTTGGCTGAGTAATTCGCTTGTAAATGCAAACGAATCAACTGCCTCGGGGTTCCATCTTCCTCTATAGGTAGATGTTAATCCCATTTATCGTCCCCTCGGCGCCCGAGAACATGCAGTCCTCGTGGCCGTTTGGTAGTGAGTACGAGTGCATCGTCAGCTTTTGTAGCCTTGATTCAAAGTGCTCACCGCTAACGGGGTGTCTTGTGGGTAGAGGACCGTGCCATATAACTCGTAGGGCCCTTACGATTTATATGGTCATCGGCTTTGTGCCTGCTATTCGGGGTCTTTTTTATTGTTTGGCGATTTTTGCCTTTGGCGTTACAGCCTGTTTGGCGTTTTTTGCCTTTGGCGTTACAGCCTGTTTGGCGTTTTTTGCCTTTGGCGTTACAGCCTGTTTGGCGTTTTTTGCCTTTGGCGTTACAGCCTTTGCGATAGTGCTGACAGTATTTGGAGTTTGACTTCGATGGGAGTTGCATCAACGAGTGCGATTTTCATTTATTAAATCTCTTCGAGTGTTGCTTACAAATGGAATTGCTTTCTTAAACTAAGTGTTTCATGTACCTCCCCTCCACTGGGGTTTTCAATCTCTGGCCTTCGAGGTTAATCAAGCTATAGGTATCATTGTCAAGTTGCCTTTCGATGACAAATGGTCCAACCCAGAAAGGCTCTTGCTGGATGTTTTTGCCTTCGCTAGACTCGCCTGATTGCTCGCTTGGAGTCTGGAGGCTGCCTTCTGCCACGAGGAACTGCTCTCGGTTCTCGAGATACTAGCTGCCTTCGCTGCCCTTTTGTTTCACGCTTAGCATTCCAGCTTCGGTGTCAGCTAGGAATTTAGCTATGCTCTCGTCCGATATCCTTGGGTTTTTAACTTGTTCCGAGCATTCCTTGCTGCCTTCCTTTGCTTGAACATCTATTTCGTGGCAAGCTCGGGCCTCGGTAGGATCACCTGGGATCTCCGCAATCCCTGTTGGGGTTGGGAACCTTATTTTTTGGTGCAAGGTGGATGCGACACCCATAATGCTGTGCAACCATGGTCTTCCCACGATGGCGTTGTAAGGAGAGTCTATGTCCACCACGCAAAATAAAGTTGGTTGCTTTTGGCTACCAACATGAATTGTGAGCATCAGTTCTCCCCGAGGTGTTGACGGCTTTCCATTGAAACCGAATATGTTGTAGGCCGAAGGTACTAAAGCAGCTTTCTTACCCTTCATCTTGTCGAATGTTTGACCGAATAGTATATCCACAGAACTCCCGGGGTCCACCAGTACTTTGGGCATGGCTATCTTCCCCATTTGAAGGGTGATGACCAGAGGATCATTATGCATCCTTCCCTCATTGGGGATGTCTGCCGCTGAAAAGAACACGGGCTGCTTCTGCCACTCCTTTAAGCGATTCTTTGTGATCACACTTAGTATCTCCTTACCATCCAAATCCCTTTTGTGAATGCGTCCTGTCTGGATTCCTTCTAGACCCTTTGTATGAACAATTGAATTGCAAGTTCCGAACCTTGGAATATTCCTGTCGATGGTAATCACATAAGCTTCGTGTTTTGGCTCTTCCTTCGGTTGAGGTTGATTTGGGGGTGGCTGTGGTAGCTCCAGAAGATGTTTGAATTGTTCCCTGGCAATAAAGAAATAAATTTGGTCATGCGCCGTGACGCAGTCCTCGGTGGTATGTCCATAAAACTTGTGGAATTGACAATAGTCTCTCGAGTTTTTCGTATGTTTCGGTTGGTTTCCTCAATTCGGGGATATCTTATCTCGCTGGCGAATTCGGATTGTTCGATGATCCGAAGAGCATCTTCGATGGGTACGCAGAGCTTTGGAAGTTTTCTGTCGTGAAATGCAGGAAATCCTGGTTTAGTCGTCCCGAATTTTCTGTTTCCTTGTCCTTGATGGCTACTGTTTCCTTCGAACTTTCCCCGAGGGTTGTTTCCTCGATTGTCATTGTACTTTCTGTTATCGTGGTACTTGCCATCACCGAATTTACCTTCGTTCCCATATCGACCGTTATCATCTTGTCTTCCTCGCTTCGACGGGTCCCCGAAGTGAGTACTCATTGTTTGTCCTCGCTCTTCGAGCGATAAGTTGTTTATCGAGTGGACCTGCTTTAAGATTGTTTCCTTTCCCAGTGCTGCTTGTTCTTTTATTTCCTCCAAGGTAATTCGCTCCTTTTGGTACTTTCGAAGGTCATGTAGCGTCTCGAGGTTCTTTGAGAAGAGTCTATCGTATAGGGGGTGATCTTTGTCTAGAGCGTTGAGGAATGCTCGTACTTTATCTTTTTCCGTGGCTCCATTTCCCACCTCTACACACTGCTCAGTCCATCTGCTCGTTAGACTTTTGGTCGACTCTCCTGGGCGTACCCGAATGCTAAATAGTTTCTCCACTCCTGGTTTGGAGGAGTTGTTGTATAGGAAGTGCAGTATAAAAACTTTGGAAAGCTCCTCGAAGGATGAGATCGAGCCAGCTGCGAGATTGTCGTACCAGGCGAGGGCTTCTCCTTTTAAGCTAGACGGAAAAAAAATTTGCAAAGCACTTCATCCCTATTGGCGTAAGCCAGAAAGACTCGGAGATACATTTTGACATGTACGGTGGGGTCTCCCGATCCGTCGAAGATGGAGGTGAAGGTGGGCATCGTGCATTTTACTGGAATTGGCAATGAAAGGATTTATGTACTTAGCGGAGAGCGATTGACATCATTCATGGCTTGAGTGAGTTTGATCCTGTCACTCGATTGGATTTGGTTGTCAAAAATTTCTGCTCGGAGTGCCTTTATTTGATCCATCATCACTTGCTGTAGGGCTCTCGCCTCGGCATCTTTCTTCGTTTGGTTTCCTTCGCTGAATGTCTGTATGCTTGCCTTCGTGTACGCTGGAGGTTCGGTCTTTTTGCTTGACACTGTGATTCCTTGACCTCTGCTGGTGCCCTTGGTCTTGATGTTCGTTTTGGATACGGAGGGTTCCTTCGGCTGAGATACGTTGTTTGGACGAGAGTGTCCTTCGCTGCTTCCTCTGTAATTGGATGCTGATTTTTCTGCTACCTTTTTGTTTGCTTCGGCCAGCTGCTTCTTTAGCTTTTTTATTTTTCTGTTTTTTAAGATTAGTTTTCTAAATCGTGCAGCTCTTGTCGTATTTTCTTCGGTAGGCTGGTGCTCAGGCATTTCATTGTCAGGATCGGATGCTTCGTCCTCTTCTTCGTCGTTTTCCCCCTTTTCTTCTTGTATTTGCTGTTGGGGTGGTTCTTCTGCCTCTGGAAATCCTTCTCCCTCGGGGCCTAAGTCTTCTACATATACCTCGTTCTCGTTTATTGGTTCCATGTGTTGGACTGTGCTAGCCGCCACCTCGGGAGATAACCCTTTACTTGTCGAGAATCTAGTGAAATGTTGTCTTGATGACCCGGTCCCTTGCTTCGAGGATCCCACTCGCTGCTTCGGAGCCTGATCCGATTTTGAAGCCATCCTGGTTATGACCTGTCAAAAAACAAAAAACCCGTGAGGTCCAAGGCGGCTAGCACAGTGTACTTTTGTCGGCCATGTAAGTTTACTCTGCAACGGGTTTTTTCAGACGAAATTTAATATGTCGTATTTGCCCCTTTTGTATATATCCGTAACTGCTTATTTTGTCTTTTAGCTCAAATCGTCTTTTTCCATCGGCTTCTTTTTATGGAGTTTTATTTCCAAATATAGTATGAAATTTGCAAACCCTAAAATGGATTTTCAGGTATAACATGAATTTTGAAAACTCTAATGAATTTTCAGATACAGCATGAATTTGTAATCGTTTTTCGCAAGGCTAGATTCCATTGTTTAAAACGTTTTAAGGCGAACATAAACTGCCTCTTTTGGAAATCGACTTCATCATACCAAGGTTTTGAAACTCTTTAATGGATGATTTTATCACCTGATGCTGTGCTCAAAAACTCTTAAACATGCCAAAGCCTTTAAGGTCATTTAGATGCTTAAGGTACAGGAGCTTCTTTTCGGAAAACAAGCTTTTGAAAATCTTTTGAAAAGATTAGAAAATATACTAAAAATTTGAAAACCCGAAAAATCACAGGCAAACCCTAAGTTGTTTTAATCGTCCCTGTTTCTAGCGCCAAACTGTACGAGTAGAAAATCTGCATAGGTACTCAAGGAGCCATATCCATCAGATCTACTCATACATACAGTAGTTTAGTTGAGATTCAATGGTGCGAAGACCACAAGAACAATACCGAAGGTAATCAGAACAGTAATTTAAGACTGAAAACATATAACATCAAAGGCTAAATGTATAAATATTTATCTGTATTCCAATGTTGAGATTACATGAATATAACCCTAAGGAACCAGAGGAGATACAGGCCTAATCTCACTCTTGCCGCTTAGGTTCAACCCAAAGAGAATCCAACCCTTACAACGTTTTCCAAGCTCGCCTTATATAGGCCGAGCTTGGGTGGTTTACAGCTAATAAGGACAAAAGACTCAATCGTGGTGGTGTCAGTCCCTGTCGAGTAAGGCGGTTTATTCGCTGGCGATCCGAGGTTGAGTCTGGGACTTCGGTCCTTTGACATGGTCCGAATCCTTTCCTTCCGAGTCTTCACTTCGCTCGTCTGCGACCTCCTTCTCCTTTGGTCCAGTTCGAGTTCTCGCTGTCGATCCTCTCGGTGTGGTTTGGCTTCTTGGATGCGAGACACGTGTTCCGAGGGGTTTTTACCCCCTACAGTTTGCCTCTTTCCTTTTCTTGTATCGAAGATGGAGGGGAAGGAAACTCTCTCTCTGCCACCTCTTTGTCAAGCATCCCCACTACTTGCCAGGTGCGTGTTTTTCGACACGTTCTCCTAGTTCGCGGCTTTTCACCTTCTGACTGGTAGAGTCGGTTTCTCTCATTATTTAAGTTTCGCTTCTCCCCCTAAAAATATTTTAGACCTTTCGTTTTCATCTTCCTTGGCGCCGGCGGCCTTTTTCCGTGAAACTTTCTTCGACCTTCATCTTCATATCAGGTGATCCATCCGTTCTTTTCTTCTCGACCCATTGTTTTAATCGACTTTTTCTTTCATAAAGTTAACTTCTTTAATATTTTCCCTTCTTCCTTCTCTGTTTTCAAGTTGCCTCTGCTATTTCCGTCCGCCGGCGGTATTGCTTTTCCCTATCTGCGTCTTCTTTTTCCATGTCTTTCTCCATGATTGAGGCCCTCTCTTTAAGATTAAATGGTGTGAATCCTGATGGAAGGGGCTTTCAAATTGAGTCCCTTGATTCTCCCAGATTGACTCCAGAATTAGTCAGAGAGTATCAATGCAGTGAAGATATACTTGTGGTGACGTTTCATCAGATATCTGCTGGGTTGCTTCTTCCTCTTTATCGGTCTTCTAACCCTTTGTTCCTTGAAATCCTTTGTTCTCTTCCTCAACCCCGAGGTGTGATGCAACTTACTTGCAGTTCAATCTTTCTTATCAATCAGTGGGTTCTTCAGTCTGAGAATAATTCCTCTCCCGAATCCACAGCGAAGTACTATTTTACTGCCAAGAACTTTTTTAGGCTCTATGAGCCCTTTTTAACTATAGACAATGAGTTAGCTCCTTGGGGGGTTAGCTTTCGGAGGGTGGATGGTAGCCAAAACATTCTCCCCGAATCTTTGAATTACTCACTGGACGAAGACTGGTCTTCGGAGCCTATACTTCTCAAAGGTCCTATACTCCGAGGTTGGAAGGACTCTGGCCGATTCCTTGTTCGGACTGAGTTCGAGGTAGGTCACGAGTTTGAGACTCAACACCTGTTTTCTATTTATTTTTCTGACGAGGATAAGAGGTTATCTCGCTCATTTTCGGGAAAGGGCAAGGATGTCATCGACGAGCCCTCGGGCAGCCTAAAGCGTCCTCGGCCTGATGAGGAGACTATGCAGCAGGTAACAAATACTCTTTTTCGTTTCTTTCCGAAGTATTCATACTTGCCTCTGTTTGTTTCCTGAGAAAGACGGATCCTTATCTGCAGGGACAGCCGTTAGGTGCCCTAAGCCTTAGTCGTGGCCTGATGAATTTTAACTATGGGGAAAATCCTGGAGTTTCTCGACCACTGAAAAAATCTGTTTTGCAAACGATTCTGAAAGGGGTTCAAATTGGTCGTCGTCAAGCTTCTACAGTTCCTCCGAAAGAGACTACAAGTGCTGCCAAGGAAATTCCAACCTCGACAGCGACTAAGATGGTAATCAAGGAGGTGGTTGCTACAGACCCTCGGATTACCCTGCCTTCTGTCGTCAGTAGTGCCTCTGCCTCGGCTGTAGTTCCTGCAGCTTCGAAGGCTGGTGCTACCTCGGATTTTGTTCTTTCAACTTCTTCCGCGCCGAAGGTTGCGTTTAGTGCCTCTGCCTCAGCGATAGGAACCTCCATGAATGTTTTTGGTGAGCCCTCTATTCTTTCTTCAGAGAAGATTGTTACACCAGTGGACCTCCTTGTTCCTCGAGAGGATGGTTCGTATGTTGAGATGGATTCTTCCAAAGAGCTCGTCGCCGGTTTTCCACAAAGTTCGGTGTTTCCGCCTGCCCCGAGTTATGCTTGCAGATATAGGCAATCTTATACTGCCGAGAAGTTTAAGGAAGTTTTGTTTGAAAATTACAATCCTGGTGAATTTACTGCCAAGGTTTCAACTCGTTTTGAAGCCTATGCCTCAGATCATGTAGGGCAGCCTTTAGATCCGGATTTCTGCAAGAAGCTTGGTGACCTCTTCGGAGGTGATTGTCCTCGAGCCGAGTACGATCTTCGCCATCCTCCCTTGTCCTATGAGGAGAGTTTGTCCATGATTCAGGCGGTGAGTTGTGCTTTTGTTGCCCATGCCGATGTCACCAGAGTGTTTTGTTAATCTGTTTTCTTATAGTCTCTACTACTTTTTCCTAGGGCAATTATCATACCACTGGTCTTCTAGCTTACAACTTTGATCAGGCTGGTGAAACCGAGTATCATGGGCGAGAGTTTCATCGGATGCAGGTGGAGTTAGCTCGAGAGAAGGTTCGCAGTGCTGAAGCGAAGAAACAATCGATATGTAAGTCCCCTTGATTTTCTTGTTGTTTTTTGGGAACAACTGTTTGTTGCAGCATTGCTAAAAACAGATTTGCTACTTGCTTTTGAAAAGGCGAGCTGGAAGAGCTCGAGAAAAAACTTCAGGAGGCCCAATTGGCTATTGATCGGCTTCGAAATGGTCGACAATCATCTCAGATTGCCTCAAGTAGCGAGGGCTATCGTAGTGATAGTGCTACGTTGTTGGAAGAAAGGGATAGAGCTTTAGAAGATGTGAATTATTATAGGGCGAAAAGGCAAGAGGCCGAAAGTCTTTATGTAGATGAGAGAAAAAGAGGGGATCAAGCCGAACGCCTTCTCGAGGAAATTAGAAATAAAAACACGTTGATGTCCCGAGAAAATCATTTTTTCCAACTAGATGTAACTCGATTGACGCAGGAGCGAGATGCAGCTCGCTCGGAGAGGTCGGTCAATGCCTCCGGTAGGGTTTTAATTGAAAGGTTAGAGGAGAAAATCAAAGATTTGAAGGTGCAGCTGTCTACACAGAAGAATGTTAATAAGGATTTGATTAATGAAAATGATGTTCTATCAAGGAGTTGTGCTGACATATGCCGAAAACTTGCTTCGGCAAATAAGTCGAACGTCCAAACTGCTGCTCTTGTAGATGAGTACCGAATAGAATTAGCCAAAAGTGGGGTCATTTCTTCTGAGGATGTCAGAAAGAATGCCTCGGTGCCTCGCTTTACTAATCAGCATGAGGTTGCTGAATATATGGTTTTTAAAGAAAGTAGGGAGCTAACCCCGAGTTCTTTTTTGCTTTCCTGCTTACCTCGTAGCCTTAGCTGAGTCGTCGTCCTGTTATTCTTATGCTTTGTGTTTCGTTTGTTCAGGTATCGAAGCTAATTTGAAGAAGCAGGTTGCTGACGCCGAAGCGGCGAGGGACGATGCCTCAAGTCAGCTGGTGACTGAATCCGAACGGAAGTTGGAGGCTGAGAGCAGGGTTAAGCAGTTGACTAAAGAATTATCCGAAGAATGCCAGCGTCGCTTTGCTGATTCGGCTAGATTTTCTCAAGAACTTGAGCTTGAACGCAAGCGTCGTTCTGAAGAAGTGGCAAATCATGCTAAATTGTTATCCAATGAACGAGATCTTCGTTTTGAATGCCAGGCGCATGTGAGGGACCTGGTGGTCGGTTTTGCCCTTGTGGGCCATGAATTAAGACATGGTCAAGCTGTGGAAGAACTTCTTTCTCGATCTGCGTTAACTACTGCCTTTGCTACCAGTATGGCCTGCCGAAAGCATGGTCGCTCCCTTTTCAGAACCATCGGTGTTGAACCTCCTACTTATGGTGCTATTGGTGCTCATGACTCAGATGTTGTTTCCCCTATTGATGAGTATCTTCTCCCACAGGAAGTTTATGTGGCCTTAGCTAGGAATGAGCTTCGGAAGAGGGGCTTACTGGAAAAGTTTTTGAAGGTGGCTAGTGGTGGTAATGACGATGATGATGCGAAGGGTGATTCAAGGAATCTTGGTGATGCCGTCGAAGGTACCCGTGATGGTCCGAGCGAATCCGTTCATGGTTCCGAGGACGGTCCTCGTGATAGTGCTGATTGTTCAAAGGATGATTTATGCCCTTAGCTTGTGTATTTATGTTTTTCCTTTGCAGTTGTGTCCGCGCCATTTTGCTTATACGCGCATTTTTTGCAATCACACTTCGTGTCCTGCATTTACACATATATATAAAGAATTTATTTTGTTTACCTCTATTGTTATGCCCCTCCTCAGGGCTGTTTTTTGTTTTGAGGAGGTCCCTTGGCTGAGTAATTCGCTTGTAAATGCAAACGAATCAACTGCCTCGGGGTTCCATCTTCCTCTATAGGTAGATGTTAATCCCATTTATCGTCCCCTCGGCGCCCGAGAACATGCAGTCCTCGTGGCCGTTTGGTAGTGAGTACGAGTGCATCGTCAGCTTTTGTAGCCTTGATTCAAAGTGCTCACCGCTAACGGGGTGTCTTGTGGGTAGAGGACCGTGCCATATAACTCGTAGGGCCCTTACGATTTATATGGTCATCGGCTTTGTGCCTGCTATTCGGGGTCTTTTTTATTGTTTGGCGATTTTTGCCTTTGGCGTTACAGCCTGTTTGGCGTTTTTTGCCTTTGGCGTTACAGCCTGTTTGGCGTTTTTTGCCTTTGGCGTTACAGCCTGTTTGGCGTTTTTTGCCTTTGGCGTTACAGCCTTTGCGATAGTGCTGACAGTATTTGGAGTTTGACTTCGATGGGAGTTGCATCAACGAGTGCGATTTTCATTTATTAAATCTCTTCGAGTGTTGCTTACAAATGGAATTGCTTTCTTAAACTAAGTGTTTCATGTACCTCCCCTCCACTGGGGTTTTCAATCTCTGGCCTTCGAGGTTAATCAAGCTATAGGTATCATTGTCAAGTTGCCTTTCGATGACAAATGGTCCAACCCAGAAAGGCTCTTGCTGGATGTTTTTGCCTTCGCTAGACTCGCCTGATTGCTCGCTTGGAGTCTGGAGGCTGCCTTCTGCCACGAGGAACTGCTCTCGGTTCTCGAGATACTAGCTGCCTTCGCTGCCCTTTTGTTTCACGCTTAGCATTCCAGCTTCGGTGTCAGCTAGGAATTTAGCTATGCTCTCGTCCGATATCCTTGGGTTTTTAACTTGTTCCGAGCATTCCTTGCTGCCTTCCTTTGCTTGAACATCTATTTCGTGGCAAGCTCGGGCCTCGGTAGGATCACCTGGGATCTCCGCAATCCCTGTTGGGGTTGGGAACCTTATTTTTTGGTGCAAGGTGGATGCGACACCCATAATGCTGTGCAACCATGGTCTTCCCACGATGGCGTTGTAAGGAGAGTCTATGTCCACCACGCAAAATAAAGTTGGTTGCTTTTGGCTACCAACATGAATTGTGAGCATCAGTTCTCCCCGAGGTGTTGACGGCTTTCCATTGAAACCGAATATGTTGTAGGCCGAAGGTACTAAAGCAGCTTTCTTACCCTTCATCTTGTCGAATGTTTGACCGAATAGTATATCCACAGAACTCCCGGGGTCCACCAGTACTTTGGGCATGGCTATCTTCCCCATTTGAAGGGTGATGACCAGAGGATCATTATGCATCCTTCCCTCATTGGGGATGTCTGCCGCTGAAAAGAACACGGGCTGCTTCTGC
>JAJJMA010066937.1:0-10327 GCA_023529015.1 Papaver nudicaule
ATATCCACTAAATCCGACACCAGCAAAGTAACCGACATTGGATTCGCGTACAGGTTCGCGAAATGTTCAGTCACTTTGGAACTCAGAAGAAATCCGAGTTTCTGGTTTGCGAACCGGTTCGTGAACCGTCCGCTTGTCAGATTTCGTCAACTCTGGATTCCGCTGGAAGTTCTGGGCTTACCAAGACTTAGACGTGTGTACGTCCTCAGCTGTAATCCATGGACTCTTTGCTCAAGAGTACTCCTTTAGATTCATTCATATCCAACTAACGATTTGCATGCAAACCATTATAATGGACACATGGTACCGAATCTATCTCATTCATTCTTGTACTCACAGTATTTGTGGGAGCAAACACTGGTCCTGACACAAGGTCACGTTAGACAAAAATACGATCTCAATCGCTATTATCACTACTAAAGTAGTCGACTATATTTCGAAAGAATAGAGAAAGTAGAATAGAAGAATTTCCATAAAGTCATAACTCCTACTAACCTTTTGTCGATGAAGAATAATTTATGTCTTCTTTGTCTTCACAGTCTTAGTCTTCAAGGTCTCTACTACTTTGTCTATATCCCAATTCCGAAATCTAAACTCTAGTAGGCTAAATCAAGAATTGAGTTTTGACACCTAAAACTGACAACTAGCTTGACATACCAACGCTAGTGGGTTTGACCGGACAATGTCCTAACAGTAGGAATATACACGTATAATATGAGAAACATCGATTAGTTTCGTGCTTCGACGAAGATTCCCAACTTCTTGGAATACTCCACTAGGAATAATATGAGAAAAATCGATTACTTTGGTGCTTTGGAGAATAATCCCAACATCTTGGAATACTCTAGTAGGGATTAATATGAGAAACTTCGTAGCTTCTTGGAATACTCCACTAGGAATTGATAAGACGAGGGTACCGAGTACACCACCAATCTTTTCGTTTAGTCCACCTATAAGTCAAACCTTGAACGGTTCCTGTAATCAAGAACAAGATCTCCTTCAGATCTGATTGATTCGCACAAGGGAGTCAATACAAGAATCCGAAAGACTATGTCAACCAACCAAGTACGATACTTTAATTATATAAGATGGCTCAAATATAATGTGGAAGTAAAGTAAAGTACACACAAGATTTTGTTAACGAGGAAACTACAAACTCGTAGAAAAACCCCGGGACCTAGTCCAGTTTTGAATACTCTTAAGAATTAAGCCGCCAACACACCTACTCTCAGACTTCAGACTAGCTGGTGCAGACAATATGACCCTAATACGACTATTAGTCACAAAGATTTCCCCTCAGTATTCCCACACCTCCAACCATAGCAAGGTGGTCACGCACATGTACTCCCTTACGCAAACAGACGTCCTTTACTGTCTTACGCAAGAGTTGCCTCACATCCCGTCACGAGGACTATCGCTACCCGACCTCCAATCAGACGATTACAACCTTTGGACAACAACCAAATAGCGGCAGCTCAAATCGCTAGATGATATCCTTGGTAACTTACAGATATTTCACCGAAGCCTTTTCACTCCAAGAGCGAGGATATTGAGTTTACTTAGGCAATAAACACCTCGAGATATCGATCAAGGTTTCAAAACCTAAACTTCCGAAAGAGCAACCTTGTCGTCCCAGTTGGAATCAAGTAGATAGTTGTAGCAAGTACGATATGATATGACCGTGAAGAACAGGTACCTGCAAAACAACAAATCCAATAACAACGATCTTGATTCCACTCAATATCTATAGGTTAGACATACAAACCGAAAGCGGCTTGCTGACAAATCCATGTTAATAGATAAAGAATATGTTCTAATCACAACGATCTTGAGTGGCCTTATATCAGAAGAGAAGGACCTTAGAATAAACAAGATCGTTAGGTTTGATAGACGTGATAGAACAAAACACAAGTACAATACAAAGAAGACTAGTAAACATAAATTAGTTTCCCGTAAGAGGTACTTCTAGGCTTCTCGATCCCAAGAGAAGACTTACACGAATTTCTAGACCGAGAGCAAAAGCTCAAAGGTAACAGAAAAGAAAAGCGGCAACACAAGATAACAATTCCGAAGAAGAGCTTGGTTAGAGGGATAAAGATTTTAGGAGAGATACCACTCCTATTTATATTGACTAAGGCCTTAGCTTTGAAATGAGGCAAAAATTAGTTTCGGAAATTCCACAAAGCACATTTACATAATAGTTCTGAAATTCCCATTTAGTCTCATAGCATTTAATGAGAACTAATACTCTAGCATTTTACATTTAAGAAAAATATATTCCATAAAGAAATATATTTTCGAAACATGTTTAGCCAAAAGCAATCAAAGCAAATAATATCTTAAGGTATATTTGAATATTTCTTATTAATTTGAAATATGGTGCTTACCAAATATGATCCCTGGGAAAGATCTCAATTCAAAATCGTGTCCTGAGTTTCGAAAATCTTCTTAGATATTATTACTTTCAAATGTCATCACCAGCTTTATAATGTCGACATTACTTCCTTGGTATTGCTGGGCTAACCATACGAACCTAGGTGGAAGTGGGATCTGGTCCAACGTGGTTCAACGTTCCGCATAAACGCATCATAACAAACGTGGACAAAGACTTGTATGTTAAGCTTAAGTGAACACAAAGGTTCAGACGTTCTGAATCACGCAAATAGATATACCAATGGAAGTACGGTGCGAGACTCCACGAGTAACTAGCAAAATGTTAAATCTACAGAATTCTTGATTCCAATATAGATGTCACGTTAATGATATCCAAGAATTCAAATCAAAAATCAAATGAATAATCAATTGAATATTTGATAAAGTAGTAAAGCATACGAATATTTAATCACGTACAATATTGATCCGTAATAATGTGTCCACTAACTAGAGCGACTAACCAATTTCCAGATGATGACTCAAACTCACTTAGTTGTACATTGAAGATGAACGAATTCAAACTTCAAACCGAGAATATCAAACTCATTAATTCGTTGAAGCACAAATCAAAATGATAGAGTTTGAACTTCGAAAATACGCATTCTGAGTCAACCATATTAAGGTTTCGAAACGTACGTCAGTTTTGGCAGAAACCAATTTAAGGTTTCGGAACCTAAAGTTCAGTATATGACCGAAACTGTTTTAAGGTTCCCAAATCAAGTTTCCATATAGTGAAACCTAAAGCTTGGTTTCGAAATCTAGATTCTGTTTAACAAAACCTTGTTTAAGGTTTCGAAACAAGAAACACATATTAAATTCTATTCGAATGTTTGGGTGTCGAACTTGAGAGTTCATGTGGTCGAGAACCGTTTCACCATCACAACTTTTTAGCCTCGACGCACAGGCATATATTTCCCGGTTCACATAAACCTTTAGGAAACCCAGGGTCTTTTCGACCTTTTAGATCTCACATGGTCAAGGCACATTGGCCTCGATTCTCAAGTCACTGTCAGCCACACAAACATTGTTTCGAATCTGTTATATCTCATTGGTCACAATGTTAACATTTTCGGACCAATAGCTTATAAATACGAAAACCAGATTATGGTTTCGAAATCAACGTCAAGTTTTATCAAAACCTACATTGAGGTTCAAATATTGAATTCATAAGTTGAGATACACAAATATGGTTTCGGAATCCAGAAAGTGAGATATGGCATACAAGATGTTCATATACAGAATCAAATGAATGATTCAGAACTTCAGAGTTCAGAGCCAAATCAGGACGTCATATTCGAATCTCATAAACAACAGTATTTCGAGTCTACATAACATAAGTGTGAGTCACGATCTCTCTTACATTGGCTCATATAAATATATGCAATCAATCCGATAGAGCCAGACTAGGTAAGAAGAGACACAATATTGTGATGGATCAAATCTCGTAAGTACTACCGAGATAACATCACATTGTTATATCCAACTCGAAAAGGTTTTAGGAAAAATCTTTATATTAACTTAGAGACGGAGAAGAAAAGAAATCTCTAAGCAATATTGGAACGTCATAACTACAACACTAATACCACAACTGGTAAAGCGGAGTTATCATAAGACACACTGATCACAAGTGATCAAGTCATAACGTAAAGCTCAAGCTGAGAGTTATGTTTATGTCTTTTGTAGCACAAGTGTAAAAGATAATGGAATCGCGTTAGTTAGATTCACTAACCTGTTGAATGATGAAGCCGGATGTCTTCGTTTGATCTTCAATCTTTCTTCAACTCTCTAACCAGTGATTCTAAATCCTACCAAAATCTTCCACAACCTAAAGCTAACTCTCTCACATGACTTCACCTAATTGTGTGTTGTTTGGCGGTCGAGTTTTGATCACTAAAGTTGACAACTAAGCTTGACATACCAACACTTAGTGAGGTTGACCGAGCCATGCTCTAACAATCTCCCCCTTTGTCAATTTTAGTGGCAAAAACTCTTTACATAGATGAACGAGAATTTTCAAACCTAAGTTCTACGCTTCGATTTCTTCTACTTAGCTTGACAACACACCAATAGTACCTGCAATATATGTCAGTTTGCAAACAATATATGTACTATTGAAAAATATTGATAACCAATACACTTACTCCCCGTGAATGTAAGTTCGGATGTCTATCATTTTCCGACGTATTGTTATCACCTGCAGCACAACGCGAAAGTCTACAGTGCTAGTTACATCAAGTGTTACTCCCCCTTAGTTCATGCTTTCATTCATTTTTCAATATACGCGCAGGCATTTTTCTCCCCATATGACACTGCTTTGTCAAAGACCAAGCGCTGACCGAAGTCAAGCTATCAATATTTCTCCCCCTTTTTGTCAAAAATAATTGACAAAGGGTCTCGAAAATATCTGGGTACGAGATAAATGCTCAAGTTCAGAGAACTCGATTCAACATATAAGAATGATCGCAATCACACGGGTCAACATTTCGACAAGTTACACAAAATATATATATAATGATAAGCTCAAGCAACCTGTCAAGAAATACAAAAAATATAAGCAGATAACAATTATATTCCCTATATATTCCACAACCACGCTCCCCTAAAGATATATTTATATTAAGCACAAGTTCACAAAAGAACTCTCCCCCGTTGGTTGTCATTCCCTCGGACATGAGAACAACGGAACAGTCTTTACCAGAGAAAGACTTAAACTAGGTTTTGGGTTTTCGAACACGTCCGTAGTCATACTAGATTATACCAAAACCATTGATTTATGCGTATACTATAACTCCTAGTCTAAAAGACACAAGGATATCCAATAGTATTGTGACTAGCATAAAATCCATATCCACCTTACATAGTTATACTCATACCTGCAACACAAATGTTAGTACAAACATAACAACCACAAACATAAGGAGGCCCTGATATCAAGATATTATAACAATAAAGATCAACTCCATAGGAGATAACAGGATTACAATATAACCCCTATAAAATAATAGCGTTGGGACCGGCAAAATTTATTATATTATCGCGATATTATATAATCGCGTAATATAATATTTATTAATTTACATATTAAATAAAAATTTATTAATTTATCGCAGCCTTTAGGAGGGTTATGAAGCAGGAGAATTAAATCCCGAGAAGATCAATGTTTTAGATGCAATGAATCTTGCCATTCTAGCTTGGACAATAGATGTTCAACAAAATTTCATTGCAAATTGTTTTCGTCATTGTAGAATTCGATCTATGGATGACACCGGATCAGAAAATTCAAGTGAATTGTTGGATCGTGAAGGCATTGGAGAATTGCAAAATTTGATCAAAGGATTGAATTATCGCAATGGAATGGATGCTGAATACCTTTTAAACTACCCGGGAGAGAATACAATTTCGGATATATTAACTGATTAGGAAATAATAGAGAGTTTCATGGGAAATGGTGACGTTGAAATGGATGATGAAAGTGTAGTTATGGAGCCACCTTCATGTAAAGAAGCTATCAAAGATGCGAAGATATTAAATAGTTTTCTATTGCTCAAGAATCTATAACGCCAAAAACTCTTCAAAGGTTAAGAAAAGTTTAAGATGAAATTAAATGTGACATCAGTTTTAAGAAAAACCAAGTCGCAATTGAATCATTCTTTACTAAAATACCATATTGTAAAATTAGTTTTATATATTTTGTAGTATTATTAATTTATATATCACATGGGACCTATATAAAGTTTCAAAAAATTATTAATTTATAGTTTTATTGAATTATTAATTTAGCACGTTGGCCCCGACTCGGGACCAGAATAATTTATTATTTTAGCGCGAGTATTAATTTATCGCGGATTAATTTATAGGGGTTCTACTGTATCTTGATAACCTGCAACATATATTCATAATAGATTCGGAAATATTAACTCTATGTTGCATTCGAAACTTACGTACTATTTAGGTTTTCTGATTTTCTACTTTTTATATTTTTCAGAAAATTGATTCGAAACTGCGTGAACAATTACAACATACACACACATATTTTTAATTTTTCAATTAATTTATCATGAACAGATTCAAATCAGACGTAAACAAATAATAAAATTTATTTAATGTTTTTCGAAATAGAAACATATCAAGGGAGATAAAAATCTATTAAAACTAGTTTTGAAACATAGGGAAGACTCTATAGAAACTCAAAACTCTAGATTTGTCGCACTGACTGTTCAACACTGGTTGAAGGTTCGTTTAAGCGACAGCTTGAAATCAGGTTCTTGATTCACACTAAGATGATCCATCAAATCTACCATGGTTTTTAAGGACTCACTTGACAGACTTTGCTCGTTGAATACTTGATTGGCATAGCTCTTGAGAAACAACATCTTGGCAAACAGCGCATCTAAGGATTCTTCAAGACAATTATTTTCCTTGTTCATTACCTCTAGTTGATTCCTGATAGTCCTACTGTCTTTTTTTATGTTAATAATAAGATCAAGTTGAACTAAATCTTCCTTCTTTCCTCCAAGTTTATCAGTATAGCATACTAGATCGACTTTCTTCAATGTTATCATGATTTTTGAGATTTAAGATTCGAAACAGTCTACGTATATTTTTAACAGATCTTGACCTAGATATGAAGAATGAGTATCGAACTACATGCTTTTATAGACCAACAATATGGTAGACACGAAACTACTTCCAAAAATACATGATTTCCAAAACGAACAAGATTCTTATTCGAATTTTAAAAGGAAAGAAGATCAAGAAAAAGAGCATTAATCTAGAAGTTTCGGAACCTAAGAACTCTCCCTTTATTATTATTTATATATATATATATATATAGATTATTATATGTTTTATTTTTTTAATTTTCTAGACAAAATTAGCTAAAATACACCCTAATGAATGCTTAGGTTTCGGAACTATGTTGGTGATGGACAATCATCCCTGCACGACTTTTGAATTAGATCATTATTTGAGAAATTATCATAAAATAATCATCATAGTAAGAGGGAACATCAACATGCATCGATACAATAGTAGACGTATAATCAAATGTATTGTCTTTTACTTTCCATACCTGTATAAGTCTACTTCGTGACTTGTTCACTGAACTTCCTTTTGAATTCTTAGACATTGGCTGAGAGTATTCTCTAATTGATGGAGAGTTTTTTGATAGACAACTTTCAACACATGATTCTGTGATCCTGCTATGCTTTATATCGCAATCAATCTTACAGGAATATTTCAACTTATTAGGTTTAGACCTTTCGAAATCACAAGAGAACCTCAGATGACCTTTTCTACCACAATTATAGCATCGTCTTCTTTCAATCTTAGAACAAGATGTTTTGTTGACTTTGGTTACTACAGTTGTGTCACCTAGTTGATTAGTGGATACTTTTGTGAGATTTAAAGGTCTTTTCTTACCCATGTGATGAGATATTGTGGAGATTGATGCCTGAGACTCCAAAAACTCTGTCTTCTTTGTAGATCTAGATAGGTTCCTTATCTGCTCATTTGTAGAGGACTTAAGAAGATCATAAGCTAAACTCTGCTCCGTTATTTTCTTCTTTAGAATAGAAATTATGTTTAGCGCCTTTTTATTTGCTAAGTCAAAGTTCGAGAGAGACATGCTAAGACATTCATGTAAGTGTTCTTTTTCGGCTGTTAGAGTTTCAACTTGGGAACTAAGTTCTTCCTCTCGCTTGTAGGATAATTCCAACTCACGAATACAATTTACTAGGCTTTCGCTCATCTCAGTTACGTCATTTATAAGATTTGCATCAATTAGGACCTTTTCTAAGACAGATTCATCACAAAAATCATTAGCATGACAGAGATCATAATCCTCAGAAGATTCTTGAGTGATCTTTGTCAGGGTTGTAGAAGTGGATGAGTATGAGCCAATGCCGTGTAAACATTTGGAGAAATTGAACCCTGTAATAATTGTTATGATAACTACTTGTGAGTTGTGACGTAGTTCTTATAGGTTGGTCGAGCCAAACACAGATTGTTAGATCTTAAGGTGTTTGCCTGCTCTGATACCAATTGATAAGACGAGGGTACCGAGTACACCACCAATCTTTTTGCTTAGTCCACCTATAAGTCAAACCTTGAACGGTTCATGTAATCAAGAACTCAAGAACAAGATCTCCTTCAGATCTGATTGATTCGCACAAAGGAGTCAATACAAGAATCCGAAAGACTATGTCAACCAACCAAGTACGATACTTTAATTATATAAGATGGCTCAAATATAATGCGGAAGTAAAGTAAATTACACACAAGATTTTGTTAACGAGGAAACTACAAACTTGTAGAAAAACCCCGGGACCTAGTCCAGTTTTGAATACTCTTAAGAATTAAGCCGCCAACACACCTACTCTCAGACTTCGGACTAGCTGGTGCAGACAATATGAACCTAATACGACTATTAGTCACAAAGATTTCCCCTCAGTATTCCTACGCCTCCAACCACATCAAGGTGGTCACACACATGTACTCCCTTACGCAAACAGACGTCCTTTACTGCCTTACGCAAGAGTTGCCTCACAGCCCGTCGCGAGGACTACCGCTACCCGACCTCCAATCGGACGATTACAACCTTTGAGCAACAACCAAATAGCGCCAGGTCAAATCGCTAGATGATATCCTTGGTAACTTACAGATATTTCACCGAAGTATTTTCACACCAAGAGCGAGGATATTGAGTTCACTTTAGGCAATAAACACCTCGAGATATCGATCAAGGTTTCAAAACCTAAACTCCCGAAAGAGCAACCTTGTCGTCCTAGTTGGAATCAAGTAGATAGCTGTAGCAAGTAAGATATGATATGACCGTGAAGAACAGTGTACCTGCAAAAGAACAAATCCAATAATATCGATCTTGATTCCACTCAATATCTATAGGTTAGGTACACAAACCGAAAACGGCTTGCTGACAAATCCAGGTTAATAGATAAAGAGTATGTTTTAATCACAACGATCTTGATATGGAGGCCAAGGTGCTCTGTAGTGACAGAATATAAAGTTTTTCATTGCTTGAACTAACAAAGAAGATAACACCAAAGGAAAGCAGCCTAAAACGTCGAAGACATGGAACATGACAAGCAAGAAGAGCAAGATTGAAAACCTACAAGGTATCCAAGGAATAAGAGATTTCATTGATGGAAAAATGCGAACACAAGAAGGCACCCTCAACCACTTGTAGGTCACAATGTAAAAAGCATTGTAAACACTTCACCCCGATAAGACAAGGTTTGTATGGCGCGCAGAAGTACCAGCTGGAAGATTCTACTTATCATTGCTACATATTGGGAGCCACCAATCAACAAGGAAAAGGCATTTGCGCGTCGAAACAATCAATGGGAAATTGTCATAATCGCCCTCTACTGAGGGAGTAGAAAATGTTCTCCATATCTCGCCAAAATGGATATTCCATTACAGAATCAATGTACAATACATTATCATTCGCCAAAGCTGCATACAGATCTCGTCAAAGAGCGCCACCAATATTTACATAGCATGGCAACCCACTCAGGGGCATCAACATAAAGTCTTACAATAGTTCTATATCGGCATATTATGACTTTGAAACGTCATTATGGATCTAAAACCATCGCCTATGTTATTACATTTGCATTACCCCTCCATGAATTTAACTATCCACAATGAAAAACTAACTCGGGTTTCAAGTCGTTTGGATAGATTATACCTACAGGAACTTCAAAAGCATCTACATATGTATTAAAGCGAGGTCATGTCATCCTCTTTCAAGAAGGCAAGGAGCTGATTACAACAATATTCGCCGAAGAGTTCAGCTTGGTACATTCCCACAACACTGACCTAAACAGGATTAAGATGTCTCCTATAAATCAGCTAAGTCATCTCATCTCTTATT
>JAJJMA010066954.1:0-13019 GCA_023529015.1 Papaver nudicaule
AAAAAAAACTTAATGCCCTTATCTTCTTGTAATAATCATCATGATATATGGAATTTAGGTCCACAAAATCTTAAGTAGGGAAAGACTTGTGCTTGAAGGTAGATTATTATTTGGAAATCTCTACATTTTCTAAAATTCAACAGGAGTTCAAAAAAGGTAGTTCCATCGGAAGCTCAAAAATAATCTCTAGTATGGCAGGCAACGGTTCTGTTCCAAAGGTACGTGCTATACTTATTTTATTTTATTTTTTTTGAAGTAAAAAGGATATATATTTTAAAGAAGAAAAAAAGTATTTATAGAGATAGTAAAACCAGAAATGATAAACTGTTGAGAATAGTCCCACATCGCCTGATATCCTGGATATGTGAAGTATATAAGTCTTGGGCAACCCTAACCTTGCAAGCTGGTTTTCAAGGTTAGTTAGGCCCGTGGATTTCTACATGGTATCAGAGCGGGTGTTTGGGTGGTGTGTGGACATTGTTTAACCCCTTAAGGGATTTGGACCCAGAAAGGGTGGCACATGGATTTCTACATAAACCAAGGCTATTACATCTGACTCGAAGAGTATACATAAACCAAGGCTATTACATCTGACTCGAAGAGTATCCTTCAAAGAAGACCATTTTTAGGTATAAGTAAACCGTTCCTCTGGTTGTTTAAAAGTGTGCCAAGATGAGACGATGAATCAATCAAAAATTGCTCAAAGTTGTTTGCGTCTTTGATAAGATTTTCTCTTACTCTAGCTGTTGGCCAAACTTGTAAGTCTTCATTAGCCGTCTGGTGATTTTCACTTGTCCCATGAATGAATGAATATACACATGTATAGATTTGTGCAGAGAAACCATTGAAACATGTAAACCATAAGTTATAATTTTCAGCTTCGTGGGATTTGAAATTTAGAGGGTTCTTTACCCACCGCCGGCAGCTAGCTACGATGTCAAGCATGATCCTCCTCCCAGAAGACGTGATCTATGAAATCCTTCTAAGGCAACCTGCGACGTCGATCCTTAATTGTAAGTGTGTTTGTAAGACATGGTTTTCCTTGATTTCCAGTCGTGATTTGTGAAACAGCAACTAGATCGTACCATCCGCTACGAAAAACAATCTAAGCTAATGTTTATGACCACCAAGCCTGCATATTCTCCTCTAGTTACCACCGCAAGTTATGATGATACGCTGTATTCTTCTTCTTTCGTGTCACCAACGGGGGACAACAATTGGGTTGATATTGATCCCCCGTTCTTAGACTTGGCTATGCCGATTCGATTGTTGGGATCTTGTAATGGTCTGATTTGCATCATGTTTCAAACCAGTACGGCTGATGGGTTGGTTCCGTTCTTTGTTATTTGGAACCCGACAACCGGTGAATACAAGATATTACCCCATTCACAAAATAATAGAGTTACAGCCAAGAAGGAATTTTCTATCTATTCGTTTGGTTATGATCACAAGAATGACGACTACAAGCTCGTAAAAGGCGAATTCTTGCAAGATGGGTTTGTCAACCTGCCACCAAGCGAGGACGACGTTCATGTATCCGAGGTCTATTCGTTACAGTCAGATACATGGAGAAGCATAAAGACCATTCCTTATCAGATGCTCAAGTATATCCCTTTTCATAGCGTATCTGGTGTGCTTGTTAATGGACTTAGTCACTGGTTAGCTAGAAGAAAGTACTCCTCCGTGGAGCTAACGGAGGAGTTTATAGTGTCTTTTGATTTCAGCCAGGAGATATTCAAACGAGTGCAGTTACCAAAACCATTTACCGACAGACCTAAACACCGTACTCCTTACTCGGTGGGAGTGTTGGAGAAGTGCCTATGTTTGACCAGTGGTGTTTGGGAGCCTGGTTTTCAAACTGAGATATGGGTGATGCAAGAATATGGTGTGCAAGAATCCTGGACTAGACGTTTTGTCGTCCACGAGAGGGAAGAGTTTACCAATCTCAATTTACCAAGAGTGATTTGGTCTTTCGAAGATGACAAGATTCTTCTGTTAAACAGTAAATTGAATTGTAGACACAAACAACATTTAGTTTTATATGACCCAAAGCAGGATACGGTGACAACTAATTCAACACTGATACGTGGAGTGGAGAATTATGTCGAAAGCTTGGTTTCACTCAACTCTGGTATTTATGTGGGGAGTTGTCGAGAATATGGCAACATTCTACGAGCATCTTGGACTAAAGAGTTACGCATCTTCCATTACAAGGTATGAAGTTCTTCGGTTTTTTTTTTTTTTCCAGTAATCTCTGATTCTTTAGTTTTAGTTTTAGTTTTAGTTTTTGTATCCTGGCCTGCTAGAGGGATATAGTACATTGTTAAAAGTTGGGATAATGATAGAGTTTGATATTATTAATCGTTTTGCAGGAATTGGTGGCACTATTTGGAATGACACTGGTGGTTTTGTGGCTCGCTATGGGAAGCAGCATATATTTTAGAGCTCAAACAAAGCGGAAAGGGTTTGGGCAGTTTGTGATGGTGTTGTACTGGCTAAACAATGGAGAATTCAAACTCTGGTGGTGGAGAGGGACTCAACCTGCCGAATGAACATTGAGGAGCTATCCCCTTTAAACCTCCCTCTGGTTATGGCTTCATTGGAAGGAATAGGATGAGTGAAGTTTTGGTGTCAGTTGAATGTGGTGTTGGTGTTGCCACAAACGACTATGCTGAAGTTCTTGCTATTTTGAGTGGTGGTGAGCGGGCTTACCAAAATGGGTTCAGGAATATCATTTTTAGAACCACTCTAGTGCTGTTATCAAAGCTTTCAGTTCATCCAAGTTTCCTTGGTTTGCCATTACAAGGTGGAATTAGCTGATTTAGCTGGAAATGCTTTAGCTCACTATTATTTTCTTCTTCCTCTTTGTGATCGTTTGATTTCTGTAAAATCCAAGCCTAAGCCGCTTAATGTTTGATTTCATAGTGAGAAAGATTTTAAGAAGCATAAAGGTTGCACCTTTCTCTCTGGGACGTGCCAATCTGTTGAAACAAATGATAATCATGACCATTTTTTGTTTATATATGGCAGTGTGGTGAAAGTTGAGTGATAGAGTTAAGTGGTAGACTTAGTGGTTCTTTATTATCGGCCAGTTAGTGACACTGTAAATTCTTGTGCCACTGAATTTGTAGCCAGATTATAGTTGTAAATGAGAGTAAGGTTCCCTGTAAACTGAGAAGATGGGCAACCCTTGGCTCATTACTTATAACCATGATGAAGCTGAGACGCCGCCACCCAAGTCCGAAAATGTGTCTTCGCCTGCTACACAGGTGAGTTGAATTTATTGTATATTACTATATTTTGGATATCTGTTATTTGAGCATGTGAAGATCTCATTGGAAATCTGGTTGTTTGACGACGATCTAATTCATTTCTCACCAGTAATGAGTCTATCCAGGCATTATTATTAGTCCCATGAAAAGTTGACCTGATTGGGGTGGTTTTAAAGTTATTGTAATCAATATTTGAATGGACTTGTAAGGATGGGTGTATCGGTTTCTATAGTAGATGTCATTGTTCACTTATGTCCTCTAGAGCAGTTTCAAAATTGACATTTTTCTTCAAGGTTTGATTTCAAAAAGCATAAAGGTTGCACCTTTCTCTTCGGGACTAGCCACTTCTGTTGAGCTATTGACAATCCTGACCTCTTTTCTACTTAGTGATTCTTTATATTGTCGTAAAAAGAGACTCGGTTTCCCTGTAAACTAGCCAGCCTTTCAATATGGTCTTTGTCCCCTGTCTTTGCTATTGATCTAGAGTTGTGTGTTGTAGCAATTACGATGTAGTTGCTTTCCTTAGTTCCGTTCGTTCCAGGATCCAGCTTATAAACTGCAGGAAACAGTCAGTCAGTTTTGTTTAGAGAAAAAGAAAGAAATTCAAGAACCATTTCAAGTAAAGTGAGTGCAGGAGCTTAGATAAGCACATGAATCCAGAACTCTAAGAGCAAGCACTATGATGCCATAAGCCATCTCTAGATTTGAGTCAGGTAGGGATGACATATTTGACAAAAACCGGCAACCACTATGGTCTTAGTTAGAAATCGACGGAAACTCAGTTTCCGCAGCTTCCAGAGTGTGGAGATTCAGTTTCCGTAATTTTTTAATGGCGGAGACCGAGTTTCCACACAGTCAAAACTTGACTCGTAAAGAATGAGTTTCTATACAGAAAACCCCTCGTCCTGAACTCATTTCTCCTCTTCTCACTCTCTCTTCTTCACTCAAAGAAAATAGAGATAATCACCCCCTTTCTTTTGGAGATAACCAGTTGGAATTTTTCCGTGATATTATAAGGGTTTGCTAACATTTCGAAGGTGGTTCTTTTGCATCATTCAATTTGAAATTTCACCCACAAGGTTAGTAAATCTAATTTAGGGTTTGAAAAATGCAATTTTAATTTGATTATCATGATTTCTTTGATTTTAGAATGAATAGTTAAAACCCCATGATTTTTTATTGTTGTATGATGTATTTTTGATGAATGCTTGTGGTATTGAAGTAATTTATTGTTGAATGTATAAATTGACTTAAAATTAATGCTTGTAAAGGTGCAGTGATTTGATGCGTCGGTGTTTGAATGCGAAATACAGTCTCACTTTTGCTTCATCGAGACGATGAAGAAGAAATTATTATAATCCACCGCATGTTAGAATTGGATTCCCTGAGGCATTGGCTTAGACAACCAGTGCCTATGCAAGTGCAATCACGCCAACACCTATGGCGTAATAGAAAGAGAGCTGATGATCAAATGATGTATATGATTACTTTACAGAGGGTAAGAATTATAATGCAAGACCATTCAAACAACGTTTAGGTATGAGTCAAGATTTGTTCGAGAAGATTCTCTTCAAACTTTGTGAAGTGGATGAAGAATGGTGACAACGTCAAGATGCAATTGGGATTATAGGTCATTCTCCTCACATGAAGATGGTTGATGTGATGAAATATTTGTGCAAGAGTATTGCTGCTGATAGTCTCGATAAAAATACTCGTATGCGTGCAACCATAACATATTACTATGTAAAGAGATTTTGTACCAACATATGCACCATATTTGGAGCTAGGTACTTGCGAGAACCTACTCCCGAAGATGTTAGAAGGTTGCTAACAGAGAATGCTGCCCGTGGATTTCCTGGGATGCTAGGTAGTGTGGATTGTATGCATATGAAATGGAAGAATTGTCTGGTTGCTTGGCAAGGAATACGTAGAGGCAAAGACCAAGTTAGTACTTTGATATTAGAGGCGGTGGCTTCATATTTGATTTATGGTTTTGACATGCTTTTTTTGGAATGCCCGGAGAAAATAACGACTTGAATGTTTTGGCCCACTCCCCTTTTTGATTTGCTTCTTAGTGGTATCTTTCCTTCAGTTAACTATGTCATCAATGGACACCAATACAACATGGATTATTTCTTAGCTGATGGTATCTACCCTAGGTTGAAGACAATTGTGCAAGCTTACCCAGTAACACTAGGCATTCTGGAATATGTTAGGTTTAACAAGTACCAAATGCCATGTTGAACGTGCTTTTGGAAGTCTTCAGGGGAAATTTAAGATTGTCGGAGAAACATGCAAGTATTGGAAACAGCGTGATTTGAATTTGATTATGAAATGTTCCCTTATTTTAAACAAAATGATCATTGAACATGAACGCCGAGATGAACAATGGGTTGCAGTTGTTCCAGAAATAAATCGGGTACCAACAAGCCCCATCAATCATTACTCGAGTCTTCAAAATGAAGAATATTACCACCAGTTAAGAGTTGATCTTACCGCTCACATCATTGAACTCCTTGAAAGAGGTGAAAGAATAGACTATGATTCAGATCTTGATGGAAGTGATTTAGAATATACAACTCCTAGTTCAAACTGTTACTCATCTGTAGACTCTATTTTTTCTGAAGATGATGATGATGATGAAATGAGTAGTGGTTATGAAACAGGTGATGATTATGGATAAGGTGGGTGGTTATGGAGCAGGTGGTGGTTATGCAGCACCAGGTGGTGGTTTTCAACCAGGTGAAATAGAAGCAGCTAATGGTTTTGAAGCAAATGATGAAGAACGCGAATATGACTCAGATGAAGAATCCTTTCACTACACGAAATTGACTTTTTAGCAACGGCGGTGGGCCGTTGCAAAAAATAAAAGCAACGACGAGTGGCCATTGGCGGGACGCCGTTATTGTTAGTGTTGCGATAATTACAGCAACGGATCTGCCGTTGGTGTAATTATAATTACAGCAACACATGCATCTGTTGCAGTAATTATTGCCACGGATGAGACATACCATCATACCGTGCCGCGTGTCAATCTACTGTAACGGTCTACCCGTTACAGTGTGCAGTAACTGATAAATAACTTTTAACTGTAACATTATATCCAACGGTGTTTTTGTGCAGTAACGGTTTATCCGTTTGCCAGCTGGCAGTTTTCTTAACTGTTTTGAAACAGCCAGCACCGTTGCGTCTGCGTAACTGATTCCCTAACTGTTAAAGTCACGGAATGTACTGATGGATTCTATTTCCAACGTTTCAGTGCTTGCCACCTGTCCTTTTGTCGTAACGGATCCAACAACTTCTGTGCCCGTTAAACTACGGCGCGTAACGGATAAATTTTAACGGCTTAGTCAACGTTTGTATTCGTGGAAATCTCGCCTGTAACAGTTTTTTGGATTGACACGTGTGTTTGCAACTAACAGATTTGTGTAACGTCTGTTATCGTTGGAAGAAACTGTATTATTTATAAAAAAAAAAAAAAATAACGCTAACAAGCGTTAAGCCCTGCGTTACAATTGCACCTGTAAAATACAATTCATTCCGGAATCTGGAATACAGTTCATTAATTTGTGAACCTGCAATATAGTTCTTTCCTGAACATGCAATACAATACAATTCATTTCTAAACCTGCAATACTGAATCGAAATCCTGTAATTTTCAATTCATTCCCACTGAAATACATCCATTCTCATTCAACTAACACACGCATTTCATTCAAACTCTGAAAATCATACAACCGTTTATACATCCATCCACTACACTCATTCACAATCCTAAATTTATAAAACAGACATACATACATTTTTGCCTGTGTTTTTACTACTCCTAGATTAGAAGGTTGTGTGTTTCAGCAGTTTTCAGTTTATGCAATGTTCTGTAATGATACCTTGGATCAGAAGAAGCTTTTAGGCCGCCGAATGGAGTAGTCAGTCGACCTCAGATGTGAGAGTTCTGTGAAACAAGGAAACAAAGCTTTGAGTTGTCTATATAGTTGACTAAACAGCCACTTGAATAACATAATATGACCCACTAACAGAATTTTCTATAATCATATCAATAACATGCAATATTGGGTATACCAAACAGCTTCATCTTAGTTTAGGCTATGCGGTAAAGTAGCCGAAGCCCTGGCATACGCCTACGACATAATTCTCATCTTATATGAAAGAGAGAACAAGCTACAGTAGCTCAAATATTTGACCACAGAACTCAACTGATAATGAGCTTAATTCTCATCTGTAACTGAGGCACACTAGAAATCATACACAATCATAGCTTAATTAGAGTTCATACCTGAAAATAACTACTAGGGGAAATCACCAAAAAGATTTGCGCCGGACGTTCTTCCACTTCTATAGCAAATTAAGGCAAGTTATCAGCAAATATCATTGATAAATGAAAAAAAAAACAGGATATCACAACTAAAGCATTCAAGAGATAATATCAGGTAATGAAACAAACCTGAGATTAAAAAAGGAGACATGCAGCAGCACCGTGGAATAACAAGAATGAAAAATAATAACAGCGATGTCTTTAAAGGTTATCCAATGGTTGGAAGGAATTCATTCCAAAAACATTGCTAGTGGTTGTGAGGAATTCATTCCAACTCTTGGACAACCTTTGCAAGGAAAATTTTCTCCCACTTCTGCACCTGTCATACCAGCAGAATCAACCTTAGATTACCTCCTCACTGGTATTCTCTAGCTTCAAGTCTGCGCGTTGAATCTTAAAAAAATAAACATAAAGGTAGTAAGTATCAACCTTAGTTAATGTACCATAGAAATGATAACAAATACTGAAAACAGGTATATTGAAAGTTTACTCACTAATGCAAGAAGCATCATCACTGGTCAAAGTATACGAACTTGATCACAACCTAAAAATAACAAAAGAGTAGACATAAGTTAGTAAGATGAGCACTAAAAGGATCAAACTCAGAAATTTCAATATCAGTATCTTGTTGGGATCTTATAATGGTCTGATTTGCATCATGTTTCAAACCAGTACAGCTGATGGGTTGGTTCCGTTCTTTGTTATTTGGAACCCAACAACCGGTGAGTACAAGATATTACCCCATGCACAGAATAAAGTTACAACCAAGAAGGAATTCTCTATTTATTCGTATAAGAAGAAGCAAGTTAGTTGAGTTCTGTTACAGTTAGTTTCAGTGTTACAGTTAGTGTCTGTATCAGTTGTGTCTGTAACGGTTTGTGTCGGTTAGTCCAGCTGTCCTTTGTTCCAGCTGTTTACATCTCATTGGTACAGGCTGTCATTTGTTGTACACTGTGTCTGTCCTGTATATAACCTTATCTTCTGTTTCTTGTTTGGTTATCGCAATACATTTCATTTCTACCTATTACATTTCTTATATGGTATCAGCTTGGTTATGATCTACCATTTCAAAACCCTAATAATTTAAAAATCATTATCAAATTGAGTTTCTTCTCAACAAATTCATGCTTTCACAAAGCAAATTGATCATTTCTTGATCGAATTACAGCAGATTTACTTACTTCCTTCTCTGATTTCAAGTTCTTGCATTCCAATCTTGATTTTTCTTTCATTTTTGTATGATTGAAACCTTTCTTAATCATTTCACAATGCCAAGAACTACCAACAATTCGCTTTCCGCTGGTATGAATGGCAACAATATCAATCAACAACAACAACAACAACAACAACAACCAAAACAGCAATAATCACAACAGTCTTCCTCATATCAATGAAACTTTTGAACACAGCAATTTCTTCAATGTTTTTGCATCAGCTCAACCACAAGTTCGAGATTAGTTTTCTTTTCAAATGTCGTTTTCTAATATTACGAATTTTGTCACTCTCAAGCTTGATGCAACAAATTATTTGCTTTGGCGAGATCAATTAGAATCTATTCTTATTTCCACTGATCTAATTGATTACGTAGAAGGAACTATTGAGGAGCCATCTCGTCATCGCACTTTCAATGGAGTTGAATCAGTAAATCCAGCTTGGGTATTTTGGAGAAAGGTTGATCGATTTGTAGCTGGTTGCTTGAAATCAACGATGACATCTTCTGTTCTTGGAGATGTGTATGGTATGACTTCTTCTCATGAAATTTGGTCTTATCTTGCAACTACTTTTACAACTCAATCTAGTGCTAGAAGATCTATTCTTAGAAATCAATTGCAGAATATTACAAAAGGAAATAAATCAATAGAGGAGTATTTGTATGAAATCAAGACTATTACTAACAGTCTTGCTGCAATTAATGAGAGAGTAAGCAATACAGATCTTTTGCATTTTGTATTCAATGGATTAGGTCCAGAGTATGAGAGTTTTGTTACATCTGCTCATAATAGAGATGTTCCTTACTCTTTTGCTGAGTTGAAGTCTAGGTTGATATATCATCAACAGTATTTGAAGCAAAGACATGAGAAGATGTCCAGTATTTTTGATTCTCAGAATTCTACTGCTATGTATGGCAAGAGTAATAATTCAGGAGGATATCATAATAACAATGGTAAGAAGAAGAATACCTATTATACCAACAATAAAACTGGTCCTAGTCAATTCAAGAATTCAACTACTAGTACTGGTTCTTCTTCTGGTGGTGGCGATAAGTCAGGTGGTGGTACTGTTGACTGGTCTCAAGTGGAATGTCAGATCTGCAAAAGAATGGGACATTCAGCCTCAAGATGTTATTATAGATACATTCCTGACAAGAATTCAGTCAGTTCTGTTCAAAGAGCTTTTGCAGGTATTGAACTAAATGCTGGATCATTTGAGAACTCTGAGAACCTTGCTGCTGCTGCTGAATGGGTTCCAGACTCAGGTGCAACTAATCATATGACCAGTGATCCAAATGTGGTTCAGCATGCTACTCCTTATACTGGTTCTTCCTCAGTCATGATGGGAAATGGTAATCTTCTAAACATTTCTCATACTGGTCAATCTATGCTTAGTACTAGGACTGCAAAGTTTAAGTTGTCAGATGTTTTATACATTCCTGGCTTAAAAGCAAACTTACTTTCTATAGCTAGATTTCTAGGGAGAACAACTGCTTCTTTGAACTACATTCTTGGGGATATAAAATTGTGGATTGTTACAAAACAGGTACTGGCTAGAGGTTTAATGCACAATAATATGTATCCCATCAAATCCTTAGCACTTCCATATCCATATTGTCTTCATGCTGCTATCACTGCTTCACCCAACATTTGGCACAACAGGCTTGGACACCGTGCTGCTGTTATCATCAACAAATTACATTCTACTTCATCAATAAAGCTGACTTCAGCTGTAGATTTCTATTGTGTTTCCTGTCAAATTAGTAAAAGTAAGAAATTACCATTTTGTTTGTCTTCTAGAGTTAGTTCTGCTCCTTTAGAGCTAATTCATTGTGATATTTGGGGTTGTGCTCCTGTTACTTCTTTGCTTGGTTTTAAGTGGTACATTGTCTTCATTGATGATTATAGTAGATATCATTGGTTGTATCCACTAAAACTCAAATCTGATGCTATTGTAGCTTTCAAGCATTTCAAAGCAATAAATGAAAATCTTTTGTCCACATCAGTTGTGTCTTTTCAGTGTGATGGTGCTTATGAACTCACAAAAGGACCATTTAGGGAATTTTTAGATAGTTGTGGCATTTCTCTAAGAATTTCCTGTCCTCACACCTCACAACAAAATGGTCTTGCTGAGAGGAAGCATAGACACATTACTGAAGTTGGGCTAACTATTTTAGCTCAAGCTTCTCTGCCAAAAATTTTCTGGGCTCATGCTTTTCAAACTGCTACATTTCTTATCAACAGGTTACCTACCAAAGTCTTAAATTTTCAGAGTCCATTTGAAGTTCTGTTTAATAAAATTCATGATATGTCTTTTCTTAAGGTATTTGGATGTGCATGTTTTCCTTATTTGGGTGTATATAGAAAAGACAAATTATCTCCAAAATCTGCTCTATGTACTTTCCTTGGTTACAGTTTGTTACATAGAGGATATTTGTGTTATGAAAACTCCACTGGCAAGATTTACACATCTAGACATGTTGTCTTTGATGAGAAATCTTTTCCTTTCAATTATGTTCCTGTTTTATCTTCCTCCTCACTTGAGCAGAATTCTTTTCCTACTTCTACTACTTTGTCCACAGATATTCTTTCAGCTATTTCCACTTCTGTTCCTTCTCCAATGATCACCAGATCTCAAAATGGCATTACTAAACCTAAGTCTTTACCTGATTTTGTAACTAATCACACTGTGCAGCATCCTCTTCCTACAGCATTTGCAACTCAGCTCAATTTGTTTAAACCAAAGACATATAAACAAGCTGCTCAGATTCCAGAATGGGTGCGAATCAATGAAGGAAGAATGTAATGCTTTGAGAGATAATGACACATGGGAGGAGGTACCATTTGAGGAAGAAATGAATGTGTTAGGCAGCAAATGGGTTTACAAATTGAAATTAAAAGCTGATGGAACTGAAGAAAGGAAGAAGTCCAGGTTAGTTGCTCTGGGCAATAATCAAGTTCATCTTGTTGATTATACTGATACCTTTAGTCCACTACGCCACAGGGACCGGTTTACAACGGATATAGACGTTGCGCCGAATTAAAGCAACGTCTATTAGCGTTGCGAAAACGGCGTTACAAATTTTTGGTAACGTCTATAACGTTGCTTTAATTAATTAAAGCAACGGAAGTAACGTTGCATCTTCCGTTGCACTTTTTTATTTAAAGCAACGTAAGTAACGTTGCAAAATTTATTTAGAGCAACGTTTTCTGTAATTTAGGCAACGCCTATAAACGTTGCGAATTTTTTAATTAGAATAAAAAAAAATTACAAAATAAATAAGTTCTGTATTTCAATTAAAAAAATGTATTACAAATCTGTTAGGGCATTGTCCGGTCAAACCCACTAGCGTTGGTATGTCAAGCTAGTTGTCAGTTTTAGGTGTCAAAATTCAATTCTTGATTTAGCCTACTAGAGTTTAGATTTCGGAAATGGGATATAGACAGAGTAGTAGAGACCTTGAAGACGAAGACTGTGAAGACAAAGAAGACATCAAGTATTCTTCATCGACAAAAGGTTAGTAGGAGTTATGACTTTATGGATATTTTTCTATTTCTACTTTCTCTATTCTTTCGAAATATAGTCGACTACTTTAGTAGTAATGTAGCGATTGAGATCGTGTTCTTGTGTAACATGGCTTTATTTCATGACCAGTATTTGATCCCACGAATACTGTGAATCAAGAACATATGAGATAGATTCGACGCCATGTGTCCATTACGATGGTTTGCTTCCAAACTGTTATGTTGGATATGGATGAATCTAAGGAGTACTCTTGAGCAAAGAGCCTGTGGATCACAGCTGAGGACATTCTCATGTCTAAGTTCTGGCTCAGCCCAGTTCTTCCAGCGGATTCTGAATTTGACCTAAATTTGACTACGACGGTACCCGAACCGGTTTCGCGTACCTGGACCAGAAAATCTCCTGTGTCGCATTTGTTCACGTACCAGTACGTGAACCTGACGCAGAGAAGTTTCTGGAAAGTCAAATTGCGTGAATATCTTTCAGATTTTCACTTTGAGTCAAATTCCAACTCCTTTATCTCTTAGATGGACTTGTGTGAAACATAAATACCTTTTGTGTTCCATCTAACGATCCTCAATGAGTCAATAAGATAAGATTATCTCTGGTCTATTGGATTCCTATCTTGAAGTGTTTTTGAGCCAACAAAACACTTGGCAGATAAATCTAAAAAGGAATTT
>JAJJMA010066956.1:0-10819 GCA_023529015.1 Papaver nudicaule
CTGGGAGAGGAGGCCCACATATTAGGGTATTTTGAAGTGGCTTGAAACGAAAATGATAAATGCCCCCGGATCCGTCCACCAACAGGGTTTCCACCAGGCGTGTCGCGCTGTGATTGGGTGATGAAACCCTGGGCGGGGCCCCCTGCTGCTCCACCGACCAATGGGGGTGCGCCACGCAGGTGGGGAGAGCCTGGTGGACGGATCCGGGGGCCCTGTAGCAGCTTCGGGCTTGAAAGGGGTACGTGCCATCACGTGTTACTTCGTGCTGGGAGAAGAGGCCCACATATCGGTGATGGACCGAAAAGTGTGACATGTAGGGGTGTAAAGCTGGTGTTGTGTAAAGCCGGGGTTCACAAAGAACTTTTCCTATAGAATTTTCTCCACGCGGACTCTTGCATCTTTTACGCAGACAGCATGAGCCAAATTGTCACCACCACCAGGCACCAGCAAAAAAAAAATCCTGCACTAACATACATTCTTTAAAAGATTTCCTCACTACAATTTTCTATTCATATTTCGGCTTCTACATTGCAGATTGGCAAGTTCAAAAACACAGTTGAGACTAGTTTAGATTGAGGAGATGGGAAAAACATAGCACACAAAAAAGCAATACAAAAAAGACCAACAGAACTACTGAATCCAATTTCCTAATAAACCAGTTAGCAATTTTGGAATATGTGGACCATGTTTCTGAAAACCGTAATCAGCACCCTTTACACCCCTTGGGCCATCAATCGCGCCTTCTTTGCTTCGAGCAACCTTTGCCTAAACCCCATTGGTTTCTTCTTCAACTGAGTTTGAACACCTATTGAAGAGCCTGTTTTCAGTGGTGTGATTTTCGTGCAACGCAATCCACCTGGCAACAACAATTATTATAAGATCACAACTCTCATTTGATATAAACAACACGAGTAACAATAGTACTACAGTAAGAAAAGAAAGGAAGCATGAAACATTTTTCTAGTGATACATGACAATTCAGTTCAATTTATCCTTGAGTGATTCTGCTGGATTTGTTAAGTCAAACACAGACAGACAGACAGACAGACAGAAGCAGAAGACCTTACCTTGGTGTCCAAAAGTCTGATCATAATTTTGAGATAGAGGCCCCCCTGAAAAAAAGATAGAATCATTAGAATTTACATAACTTCCATTTTGTTGCCAATGTTGTTGAGGTTCCAGCATTGAGAACTAAGACATCAGATGGAGAAGAAACTTACTCATGATACCATAGTTATTAGGATGGCACTCATCCGAGTCACACCCAGTTCCACAGGACATGCCTGGGGTAAGGACGAGTCTCAAGGAACCCGGTCGCATACAATTATACCTCTCCACACGTTTATTCAGTGTACGTAAGTCCTCGTACCCTTCCTAATTAAATCACAAACCTAATAAATCCAATAATAGGAACAAAGGAAACAAAAAGTAATCAAGAGGATTATTATAAGTTTTATCAGAAGACTATTGTTTGTATACCTTGGAATCAGCAACCGCTAATAGAAAATTGTTCAAATTTTCAATTGTAGAAACAGGGTGTTCAGGGAGCAGGCGGGTCAAGTTTTCTTTCCTGAACAGATAAAACAATAATTATAAACTACATCATCCAAATATTTACAGAAAAATAATGCTCGACAAAAGAAAGACATACATATCTTGAACAGCCATGGGCATTCCTGGATGACTCCGCCAGGGTAGAACAACCTTAGGGTTAAGCGATGGTGGCATGGTCCGAGCCTTCCTTTGCATCTCGCAAAAATCTGGTAATAAGCAATCATTAATGAGTACTAGCCACAGACACATGTGATTCACGGACTTATTCTAAGATGAGATAACTATTAACGCCTGAATAGGATTGATAAGACATGACGATCCACATTATCTCACACGAGACAGCAATAGCAGAAATCTAATCCATCAAACCAACAAAATATCTCATGTGTCATTCAAATTACTCTTCTTCTTCTTCAAAGCCTTTCGTCCCAAACCAGATGGGGTAGGCTAGAAAGGGTAAAAGGGGACTACCCAAGCAGTCACCCATCTTGGTACTGCTCCCGCCCTTTCCAAAGGGAATGGCTGGTTTTCGACCAAACAAAGGTGTACGAGGACTTCCCAAGCGGTCACCCATCATGGTACTGCTCTCGCCCTCTATTCTTCTACCGCTGGCTAGCCAAGCCAAACGCAGAGTGGCGGTGGTGGTTTTACTGTTGGCTCGCCAAGCCTATCATAAAAGTTCATCCTTTATCCTTTATCATAAAAATTGCTCGACTCCTCCGCACATAAAATAGACACTAATAGGGAATCACTCCCGAAGGGTAATAAACTTGGGTTTCCGCCTTCATAAGATTCGTCACTACAAAAAGGAGAATGGTAACCCCACCATTTTAACTACTTCATTTATGAATTTCGTAGTCTTTTCTAGAAGGAAAGGATATAAAAAAATCTCATAATTTACGATCAATTCATTCAATATTTCCTTTTTTAGAGGATAAATTATCACATTTAACTCATGTGTCAGATATACTAATACCCCACCCCGTCCATCTGGAATTCTTGGTTCAAATCCTGCGCATCTTGGAACCAAGCCAATTTTGGAGCAGCTTTGTGATAATGGAACCAACCACTACTTTTAATAGTTGTACTATCTGTATCAATGATTCTATCTATGTACAGAAAAACAAGGTATGCTGGAATTTGGATGACCATCGCTGATAGTACATGACAAAATTATGTAGCAAGAGCTAATAGCATCAGCCTGACAAGTAAGTCAGGCCTTAGTCATCAGTTTGTGAAAGGTCATGACAAATTTCACTGAGATCCGCGAATTTGCGCTCCTCAGTGAAATTCGTGATGGGAGCAACCTCCTTACAAGGGGGAAACGCCCTCCCATTTGAGTGAGAAACGTTTCACACTATCTAACTCTGTAATAAACATCATATTGAAGCAAATCTAATATCTGGCATCATATCTTACTAACTGTATATTCTCATATCTTTGTATCTAGTCCCTATATATTCTAGGTTAGCTCTCATAACCATGTAAATCTGCATTACTTATCTAGCTAGTTTTAGTCTTTATCGTATCAAGAAGTTTGGCTCAATGTATATCTCAGACTTCTACCTAAATGGATACAATGATATGTATGTTCACCGATACACTAGGGTGAGTATTCCATCTTCCGTACATTGTCTACACCTCCAACTCCATTACAGTGAGAGAGATATTGTAGGAAAGTTGAAAGTAGGCACTATATTAAGACTTTCTAAATGTTTTATGTTTTATTTATCTATGAAACCTAATTTACGCACCCGATACGCTCCTGGAATTTCGTTTTTTAAAATTTAACAAATCTCGAATCCGTTCTCGCTCCCGCTCGCACAACCACTGCCTATGGTGGGAGCTGCGGCGTATTCTTCATCTCCCACTCAACATTGTTCAGTTTAGCACTACCAATAGATAGTAATTGATAGTAAAATTACTAAAATTGATAGAATCTCACTATTATGATTACGCTTGATAGTAAAATTTCTAAGTCATGCAAACATCAATACACGCATTATGATTGCCTACGCTTTCGCTAAGTATGGTGCAAAGAGATAGAATCTCAATATTATTCTATATAGTCATACTCCTAAATACAACTAATAAGACTATTAACTGTTCATAAACAACTTAGACAATTGTAACCAATATTATGAAGGGAGAGTTAGAAAAGCTTACCATCTGGACTTCCTTGTACCATTTCTGGACTCTTATCTTCCTATGTAAGCTCAAATTGCATAACCTGGTAAATTATAGCAACAAAAAAAATCAATTGGGTAAATTAAATTTTTGGGTTTTTTTTTTTTTTTTTTTTGTGTGAAAAGGATTTGAGAGCAAATCACGGTGAAATCAATTGCGAGAAAATTTGTAGAAAACTCGAATTGAAAGAAACAAAATCAAGAAAACTTACCGATCTGTGTAATACGATTTGTTTACCGGCGAGAAGAGAATTACGAACCTGTTATTCCCTTCAGGTTGTATATATAGCGTCTACGAGGATTTACAGCTGGTATAATCTAGTTTTTTAGAAACTGTAGCCACGTCATATCAGATTAATTAGACCGGAAGGACTTTGGGCCGAGACACTTTTCAGCCTTGGGTAAGACACTTTTCAGACTTTGGGCCGAGACACTTTTCACAAACAATTAGGGCTGAGTAACAGATGGATATTGGCGGATTTAGTACCACCCGTGTCCAGTCCATCTAAATGGCGGATTTGGAAACTGCACCGTGTCCAGTCTATCGCCTGGCGGATTCGAGTTCAACGGGTAGGGCGGGTGAGCGGATTGGATGCGGATAATCTGCGGATTTTGTTTAAGTTTCAGGAAAAAAAAAAAAACTCATGGAACCAGAACAAGCAGCAACTATCCCATCTTCAAAACAAAACTAAGATAATTGCAATGAAGAATTCATCATTAAATTGATAATTGCATTGAAGAAATGTTTAGACAGAAACTCTCATCTACTTCTTCATCTTACAACCTCTGAAACCCAATCAGACCATAGAAACCACCAAATAACACTACAAGAAAAGTCAAGAAAAAATCACTCTCTTCTACTGCAAAACCCACCACACTTCTTAGAAAATCCCTATTCACTATAATCTCCCCAATACACAAAGAGAAACCCTCAATTTCTTCTTCTGTCTAATCTCCCAAACACACAAATGAGAAAAACCTAATTTTTGCCTCTCTCGAATCCTTAATATCCGCTACTTCTTCACTGTAATCTCCCGAAGCTTAACCGTACAAATTATATATAAAAATGAACTTTCCTATAGTATCCATAATATATAGGTATAATCCCTAGATTACTCTTAAGGTCGGGTACCCAACGGATTTAACGGATTTACCCGTGTCCAGTCCGCCAAAATGGCGGATTTGAAACACAACCCGTGACCAGTCCACAAAATGGCGGATCGGGTAACCATCCGCCAAAGTGCAGATCGTATCGGAAAAATCCAGCAGGTACCCATCCGTTGCTCAGCCCTACAAACAATCATGGTGTTAGATTTTGAAAACGGGCCTCGAGAAAGCCAGGGTTTTGGAAACAATAAAGAAACTAATTGGCCATGCACGACACTGCAATCTAGATAAAGCAATGTAAGTAAATCCTTACACCACATGCATGTTCGTATCTTGAAAAGATTTCATATCTCCAGTTAATCGTGTTCGATACAATTCATGCCATATTCTCAAAGAAGTGCGGTGTTATTTGGGGTCTCTTTAAAACTTGTCTCTTCTCCTTCTACATAGTTAATTCACTTGCCTTTACACAAAGTTACTAAGTTATCCTTCAGTTTGATTTTATTTTGAATTTGAAAGGTTATATTAAAGTTGAACCGAAACCCACTACCTACAAGTCCAGGTAGCTAGGCAAAGAAATAAAGAAAAATCCCCCATCCTTACAAGCCCTCAATTTTTCAATTTTCTAAATCATCGTTCCCTTAGATTAAAAACCTAATAACAATATAATAACTAACCGAAAATCAAAACCAAATCAAAAATCTAAATCTCTAATCATTTCTATTCTAAAATCAAAATCAATATTTTTCTTCTCTCAATTCATTTTTAATTAAAAATCGAAGCCATATCAAATCCTCTTAGTCGAACTCCTCTCTTCCTTCCTGATCATGGTGTTGCATCTCAAAATATAGTATAAGAAACTGGAAAAAAAATATATTTAGTTTAAATCAAATGAAATTAGCGTTTTTTATAGTTTCATTACTAATTAGATCTGCTGACTTTTCAGTCCACAAAATAAAACCAACTTCTTATTGTCTCTGCAAAGAGGGATACTGATGAACATGTCGGTTAATCTTGTTAACAAAAATCTCAGTGAAACCTAGACTGATAAGGAGTAGGATGACATGCAAATGTGAAATATATTATCAAACCACCATAGAAGATGAGTGCAATTCTAAAAAAAACGGAGTCATTCTGATGAAAAATGAAGAAGTTGAGCAAAACAACTTGAAATAATTGGTGTATAGAGAAAAGTTCGGCTGGGAAAATTTGTAATCGAACCTGTTAAACCTAACATTTTCTGGAACATATTTGAGACAAAATTTTAAATTCAACCTTCGGATAGTGCTTTTCAAATTAGCCAAATAACTTGTCTTTCTTTGTTGCCAAGAACTAACTGAGGTTCAGCTAGGGTGTCAAGTATAATTATCAGCTAAACGTTCTTCAACAACTCTGTTTGCAGAGGAAAAACAGGGTCGGTTTAGTTTTTGGGCTGAAAAGTCAGAGAAAGATTAAATAACACGCAACATGGTCGATTTACACCATGACATTGGCCAATAAAGTCACTTCAACTCCTGACAATAGAAGTGTTACTATTACTGTATCTCCAACTGGAAGATGTGACCTTCATATATTCTTGGAATATTAACTTTTTTATAAAAATCCTTCTCCAACGGTGAGTTTGTACACAATGTGAAGATGAGTTGGGTTGTTAGTTATTCTCACATCCTCAACCTAATCTTCTAGCTTTGCAGGTTCTCTTTAAGGATGTGAAATATCCTATCAAGTAAATCAACGGTTTAAACTTAAATAATCTTTCAACTAATTAATGTACATATTTTTTGTTCAAAATTCTTCCAATATAAAATTTAGACAAATGTACGAAACTTTCTTCTTAAATTACATTGTTGGAGATATTTATCTAAAATTTCTTAAAATCAAGTAAAAGTTATTCACAAATTAGTAAAAGATGTCTTAATTAATTAATTTGACATCCACATAGGAAAAATCTAGAGGATCTGTTGGAGATGTTCTTAATCTGGCTGACCCTCAAGTCCCGACAACAACTCAGACTGTTGTATACCCTAGTAGTCATACTAGGATCTATTTTGATGCATCTTTTGTGAAGCATTCAAACTGTTAATGCAGGCATCTATAAAGGGTGCAAACACTACACCATTTGGGGGGATTTCCAACATACTATAAGTGCTGCTAAAAATCCAGTCTGATTTATTTCAACACAAATACAATGTTAAAAATCCTATGTTGCATTTGTGTTGCAAGGTTTTAGCAGCACTCTATTATAGTTGTTTTAATTAATTAAAACAACACAATAATTGTGTTGCTTTAATTCAGCAACACTTCTTTAAATTTACCTTGAAACGACATGTGTCACCGAGCTGGCAAACACGTGGCAGCGCCGGCCAACAATGCACGACACGCGTCAAAGACCTGCCAACCAATTGACGACCCGTGTCGGAGAGCTATCCAACAAATGGACTACATGTGTCAACCAGCTGGCCAATAAATGGAAGACACGTGTCAGAAAGCTGACAAATTAACGTAAGACACGTGTCAGCAAAATCACCAATAAAAGGACGACACATGTCAGCGAGCTGACCAACCAATTGATGACACGTGTCACAAAGCTATCCAACAAATGGACGACATGTGTCAACCAGCTGGCCAATAAACGGACGACACGTGTCATCTAGATACCCAACTAATGGAAGACACATGTCATAGGGCTGACCAATAAATGAAAGACACGTGGCAACTTGCAAACCAATGAACGGATGACACATGGCAGCGAGTTGCCCAACTGATGTGCGACACGTGTCACCGAGCTATCCAATAAACGGAAGGCACGTGTCACCGTGGAAACCAATGTATAGTGCAGACCATTGAACGGACGACACGTGTCACCGAGCTATCCAACACAAAGACGACACGTGTCATCGGGATTTATGTCAGTTCTGTCACCGGATGTGTCAGTCCGGTCACCTGAAGGTGCCAGATTCCGGTCACCTGAAGCTGCCAGGTACTGATCACCTGAAGGTGCCAGATTCTGGTCATCTGGAAATTCAAATAACAAAATATGCAATTTTCATTTCTAAATCTGCAATTTTCATTCACAAAAAGTCTGGTTCAAAACCATTTACATTTCTCATTTGATTTCCATTTACATTCACAAAAAGTATACTTTATAAGCAAGCAGACTACCTAAGCTGTTGCACAAAAGAGTATATATAAGCAAACAGACTACCTAAGCTGCTGCACAAAAAAGCAAGCAGACTACCTAAGTTGTTGCACAAAAGAGTATATATAAGCAAACAGACTACCTAAGCTGCTGCACAAAAGAGTATTATAAGCAGAAGTACCTAATTAAGTTGTTCCACAAAAGGGGGCAGGAACTCCATCGCGACACTGGCCAAACAACCCATTCACCTAGCAGAAGATCCCCAAGAAAAAATTTATCATCACCTTGAGGACGGTCAGGTATAGGGCAGTTTGGGTAAAAAATTTCAACTCGAATCTTTCGCTCATCTTCGTAGAGTTTAAGGTTGTGGCAGAACTCTCCTTGTTTACCATAAATGACAACCCCTGTAGCCACAGTTTCTCTCTTTCGATTGAAGAGTAGAACCATTTGACAGTCACTATTGGGATCCTCAAAACCAACAATTCCTGGGATCACTGGAATTCTGTCAGCTGAAGCAGTTTCATTGCTGTTGCTGGTGTTGTTGTTGTTGTTGTTGCTGTTGTTGATGTTGTTGCTGTTGCTGGAGAGGTATTTTTGTAGCATGGGTTGAAGGGATTGTAACACCATCTGAGAAACTATTTGGCTTTGCATCATTAAATTATGTTGGTTGTCCTGTGTTGGTGTTGGTGGTGTTGTTGGTGTTGCTGTTGCTGTTGTTGTTGCTCGGGCAGCCATGACTGTTGTGGCAAGGCTGACACGCAGCGCCTGCTTCTTGGTTACATGAGAGGGGTAACCAGTCAAAACGTCAGCACTTTGATCACCCAGATCAGTATATTTGAACCCATCATCTTGAGCATGAAGATACAATAGACAAGCAATACATGTGAGTAGGTGACCAGCTTAACAAGCAATACATTCCAACTTTGTAGGGTTTTACAGATTGCAAAATGTATTAACAGAACAGTACTTACCATCTTATGCACTTTGTTTGCATAAGTTTGGCGACCAGACTTGTGTTTCCTAATTCTCTTTAGTGCACTTTCCCTGGCTTTGGCACGTCTTTCTGCGGCACCCTGTTTCATTTCATTCATCACAAACCCTTTTTACCATTCCTCTTTGTGATAATAAGCAGGGAGTGCAGCCAACTTCTCTTCAAGTGTGTTCTTTCCTTTGAGGTGTTGTCTTAGGGTAGTTTTGAAGTTTCGATGCTTTGGCGCAAAATCACTCACCACCACAGGCTTCATGAGTTCACTTGGAACAAGGAACTCATACTCAAGCTGCAACAAACAAGTTCTGAATGTCAATAATCCATACATCAATCTATTATAACATTCAATGAAAGGAAAAACAAGCTCCATCAATGCTCAAAAATCGAATATCAAAGAGAAGCAACAACTAAATTAGAGCAGAATATTACCATCAAAGCATTCGACACATCTTCTACATAGTTTTCCGGCATTTTCCTCCAATCTGGAACAGAGATTGGGCAATAAGTACGGACAAGATCACCAATACGATTGGCCATCTTGTCTGCATTGGGACCTACTCGAGAACCAAACTTATCCACTTCTACCAACAACTTAGGTGAAGTCTTTTCCTCAACTACAAGTTCAACAGTTGAAGAACCAGTTGTTTGTTGTGAGCAAACAAAAGGTTTGTTCAGCTGAAGGACTAGGAGAAGAACCAGGATATTGAACCTTCACCAAAACAAGACCAAAAATCAGTTTCATCAAAGTCATACTTCCATTGAAACACTCAAACACAAACACAAACTCAATCAGTTGAGTATTACTTACATTAGCTTCCATTCTTTACTTTGAACAACTGCAAACACAAAACAAAGCAGAAAATCAACAATCATTCAAAAAAAAAAAAAATTCAAACAAAAATAAAAGTTGTAGTTGGGGATTTTCTTTTCCATGGGATAGGAGTTGTACTTCAAAAAGGGATTGGAGCTCAACTTGTTGCCAGGCTCCCTTCCAATTCTTGTAAACTTCTTTCCGTTGATGATGATTAATAAAAGTATTTTTCCAAAAAAAAACAAAAAAAAACAAAAATCAAAAACACCAAAGACTGGTTTATTACCTTGAGATTGAGAGATTCCCCTGCAAACATGAAATAAAAAAAAGTATCAGAAATCATTCAAACAAAAAACATACAAAAATTAAACAAAAAACAAACAAAAATCAAAAACACCAGAGACTGGTTTATTACCTTGACACTGAGAGTGACAGATTCCCCTGAAAACATGAAACAAAACAAGAATTAAAACCCTAATTTCAAACAAAATTTAGAATGATTCAAAAAAAAATCAAACAAAAATCACTGGTTTATTACCTTTGAAAGCTTGAGAGATTCCTGCAAACAACAAACAAAAATTAGTAAAACCCTAATTTCTGAAAACCAAAAAGCAAATATAAAACCCTATATTCTAACAACAAACTGAAAATCAAAAAGAATGAAATAATAACTTGGGGGGTTTGTAGATCTGAAGCAAAAACTCGATTAGGGTTTGTAGATTTGAAGCTCAACAACTCTAGCTTAGGGTTTGATAGTTGATTTTTGATAGTTGATTTTTCAAACTCGAGAAAAATCAAAAAGCAAAAATCCAAATAAAAACCCTAGAGCTAGTTTGGGATGTTACAACTCTGTTTTATAAGAGAGATTAGATTTGGGGGGAATTTTGAGTAGATTTCGAAATTTAGAGGTGACATTTTTCTCTGAAATTTGGAGCCAAGTTTGTGAGATTCTTGAATCTCTGAAGTTTGGGTAGTTTAAGAGAGATTAGATTTGTCATCTTCTCTGAATTTTGGGAGGGAATTGGAGCGGGAGA